>CM063602.1:6681274-6855291 GCA_032356905.1 Salix exigua | reverse complement strand
TGTGATATGGATCTCGACCATTGCTTGCTTGTGGTTAACTTCCTTAGCCAATAATAAATTCCCAGGGCGTTCACTCCTTTATCAACCAACCACATCATAGTCCGCTCAGAGAGAACAAGGCATAAAAAAGCATAAAACTCGAGAAAAACAGCGGCCGCAAGCAATAAATGCGTGATTGCAACATCGATCGATGAGTATGCATGCTTCTCAATCTTGACTTGGAAGATAATAAACACAATAATAGAGAGCACAAAGCTGATACAACGAAGAATGATTCCAGAACGGGAGTAAATCAGGGGTGCTTTAGTATAAAGCATATCATATATTAATTTGAGCTCAACCTCTACCACCCTGAATGCATCGTCTGCTGGGATTTTGGAAAACCGGAAATGGCTCAGCATTAAATCAAAATGGCTAGAGACAAGATCCTGCATCGTAAACTTGGATATATGAAAAAAAGAGTAAGCTTGACGAAGATATTCTCTCTGTTGATTAATTTCTCGTGTTCTCCTACGACGAAAAGAACGCTTGAAATCTGAGAGAGAAGAGTTTTTTCTCAAACTCTTGGAGCACGAAGACCGGAGCACCCAAGTCCTCTCTGAGTACTTTATAATACCAACAATGAACATCAGGATCACTATGAATGGGAGGATACCGCCTTCCCAAGACCTCGAGAAGACATAGAAAGCCAATCCAACTTGGAGTACTAGACCAAGTAAGTGCCTTAACCACAGCTCGTTATCTTGAATCGAGTATGCAGTGATTGTGTCTGGGCCACCAAGATGCAGGAGCAGAAAAGGTGCCCAAAATGCCTGGATGGAATTGTTGGCCTTCTTTGAAACGTCACATGATGAATCTCCTTGGCTCCTTGCTAGATTGCCCAGTGCAACAGTTGCCACCATGTCTGCTGAGAGGTATGCAGACCAAACGAGAATCCTGATCCAGACTGCGGCAATGGTCTTTCGCAGAGGACCAAATATGATGAGAAAGGTTTGTAGTAAGAGACTAAGCAAAACCATTCCTCTAATCTCCCAATTGTTCCATAAATTTAAGACTTCTTCAGGCAATTTTTTGAGCATCATTATCTCTTCATCAACTGTGGAAACTAGTTCTCTCGATCAACCTATTTTGTAAGATAGAAAGGTAAATGTGGATCTCTCTCCTTTAACTTAGAGCTTGCTTGACTAGCTTTTGCAAACCATAGTTAAATGTACAAGCAAGAATTTGGTATTTGCAGGGGTATATATCAAAACATTTTAATTTTAAATAATGAAAAAATTATTTTTTGAAAAAATATTTTAAAATATCAATCGAACTTAATAAAGATTGAGCATCTCGCTTTAATAAGTTCCTGGCAGTCTTGAAGAGGATGAAAGTAGGATTTACTTTAAGGTTCCATGAATTTTGCACATGATTTCTTTCGAGGAAATCATAGGGGCCGACCGCAAGAATCGTTTTTTTCCCTTTTCCAAGAGAGCCTACCAGTTTATTAAAATAATTTGTTATCTAATTGACTTTTATTTTTTCATTTGTTTAAGTTGTATCTGTCTTCCCCTTGCAAGGAATTTGGACGGAGAGAGTGATTGTTTAGCACAAAACATTTTATATGATCTTCTTTTATGTTCCTTAGTTTGATGCGACACATTATTTTAGTCTTGTTGAAACAAGGAAGGTTTTCTTAAAGACAACTAGTGAGTTATTTTAAATTGATTCTGACTTTCCAAACAAGCATAATTGAGTTAAAAACCCCATAAATTAAACAATACTAAAATATAATTCCTTATTTATAAAATATAATATAATTTTATAGACGACAATTGAAAGACAAAGAGTGCTGCTGGCAACTTGATTAAACAAAATCTATAACCATCTTTGATGAATTATTTGGAAAGTCATCCTCTCGATGATTAAAACAATGGATTTATCTATCATATTTTCATTCTCAAGAGATTCTAGCTAGATATGCAAAGTCAATTCAGAAATCACCAACCAGATGTTTAGCTGATCAAAAACAAGACAGCTTACCTTGTCCAGTTGAATAAATGAACTGACATGTGAAGCATCAGAGGAGGCTGGCTTTTCTAACGTTAAGCTCTGCTTCTTGGCACCTCTCCTGTCTGTGAGAGCTGCTTGAGCTACAGCCATTCCAAAAGAAAGGGGAAAAAAAAAGGTGTTTGGAAACACTGCGCAAGTTAGTATGTAGCCAGCGACCAGCGTTAAAATCCACCAAAAATGTTGGAACTCGGTCTGAATAATTGGCAGATATTTTAAAAATAGAAATAATTAATGTTATGCTTATACTCGTATAGTTAGACTTTTTCAATATTATCCCTCTAGTTTTTAAAATTACTAATGTTATCCTAATCATTAAAAAGCTTATGGTTTAAAATTGGTTTTTGAGTTTTTCTTCTTTTTTTTCGAAATGTTTTTAGTGTTTTTATGACCTTTAATAACTTTTGTTTATTGATTTTTTTTATTTACCTTCACTTAAACATCAAATTAATTTTAGTATTTTATCATAATAGTGTTCATCCAATATTCAAAACAAATAGAATCATCATTTCATAGAAAAGGGAAATTTTTATATGGCTTTACATCAAAGCAATGCTAAATTGTTAGCTTTTAATATTAAGATAAGTTAATAAGATAGAAATTAAACTTTTAATTCTTTCTCTTTCTCTTTCTCTTGTTTTTAAATTTGAATACTCATATTTTTTTATTATTCATATTTTGAAATTAATAATTTGAATTATGTGAGAGAGAAAAATAACAAAAAATAACTACCATTTCACAACAAGAAGGAAAAAATCTATAAGATTACAAGATTACTTCTGAAGACACAGAGTAAAAGGAGAGGAAAAATAGAATAGCCAATGCTTACAAGATTACTTCTTAAATCGAGTCAGTCATGGTTTATGTTGACATTATTGTAGTGCAGGTCATTACAAAATGTGTATATACATCTAAATCCAACTTAAATAAATTTCTTTAAATACCAATTGATGTAAAACAATAAACGGCTGCTATGGCCCCCTTCAAGTTGACAAAAACCCATATCATTGATACTGAAACTGAAACTTTCCATCTACATCAACATGACATCTAAAACTTATCATAATCATCAAGAAATCCAAACAGCATAAGTGTTAGAGAACATGTCCTGTACCTGCTATGTGATTGTTTAAGCACATCTGGTGTTGTTCGATAGATACCAAGACTGGCTGTTAACTAACATCTGATCCAATGTCACGTTTCATTGATAGGAGGCTTTCAAGTACCAAACCAGACATTTCTCTGCAGATGTGGAAACAACTGCTGAGCATTTGACATTTCTGCAGATGGGAAACAACTGCTGAGCATTTGTAGGACACATTCCTGACCTCATTGTATGGTTTCTGGATTGTTCTCTCGAGCATCTTGAGCAACGGAATCTTAAAACTTCAATCAATATTTCAGAACATTAATGAAAGAAATCTGACACTTAAACTCCTAGATCCTTCCATGTAGTGGTGTGGATAATGCCACAAACTACTTAGGAACATTTTTCAATTTCTTGAAATATTGTCAGGATTGACAGAGAGTGACCTTATGGCAAATGTAAAACCACTACCACAGTAAACATTCAAGGAGGCTTCTTTATTCTGAATATCAGGGCTTAGACTGACTGTTTGAGGGATAGTTTGATCATTTGTATTCCCCAGGCCAAGTTGACCGTGTTCACCCCAACCCCATGTCTTTACTGCTCCATCCACTGTGAACAAAAATTTAACCAAAAATTTACAATGTCATCGACAAAATGAAATGACACAATAACTCCATAAAGAAAAATTTACAATTCATAGTAAATATACTTGCCTGTCACTAAAGCAGAGTGCTCAGCTCCAGCCGCAATCTTCACCACTTTAACCCCATCAAGACCAATTACTTCATTCAAAGTAGCTCTAGATGAATCTGCTGGAACATGAAACAGAGAGGTGGTGATATGAAAACTAACAGTAACTAATACATGGGAATTAGCCATATACACTGTAGAAACTGAAGCTCCTTGCCCATCGTAAATACAAGGAAACCCAAAAGGTCCTTTCTTCCAGTTTTGGAAGTGGTATAGAGCAATCATCATTATTTCATCACATATATTTGTATTTATGTAAAACAATTCTAATGCAGGTTGCATGTCTAAATGCATTACCAGAACGATGCTTCACTGCACTCATTTTCTCAAGATCACAAAGACCCCCATGGTAGTTGCCACCAAGCATAAGTACTTCCTCGTCACCTGTTCAAGATATCACATCATCATTTAAATCTAAGAAGACAGGAGCGGGATGAGGGGTTGTTCAAAACCACAAACAAAGAAATTGGATAGGAAAAGAAATGCATTTACCTGTCAACAGTAAGCCATGATTCCATCCAAAAGCAGCTTTGGTGCACCGCAAAGATGAAAGTGAAAGCTGAGGAAGGTTAGCATCTGCAGCGCCAGTAAAACCCCTTCCCCACGTGTATAAATGACCGTCAGCTGATGTCAACAGTATGATCCAACATCAACCAGAATGATAAACGGCTTGACTAGATACTATGAATTGCCAACAATAGATGCAACTTGCAATACAAAATACTTCAAAAAGTCTTTAAAGACTTCATGTTAAGTTATCTGAAACCATTCCCATTCAAAAGTTTATGATTGATTTTATGCTCTATACGTATGTGAACCTATGGTCCAAAATGTTTATGCAAGAAACTTTCTATCTGCCTTTATTGCAGCAGTCAGAAATAGAAAGTACGTCAGTCCCTCACCAGATATTGCAACACTGTGATCTCCATTTGCACTGATGCTAACGATTTGGACATCTTCTAATCCACAAGTAACTTGAGGAAGATTAATTGATTTGATTTTATCTCTGGAGATGCCCAGTTGACCTCGCTTTCCAGAACCAAAACCATAAACTTGATTTCCTGGTGCAATCCAGATTGCAATATCATAAATGAAATTAAGCTCCTTCTAAAAACAACGAGCCTTAGTGATGTCAACATATGTTAAAGCAAGATTGACATCCCGGCACAGATGCATCTCTGTATTATAACATTGTGACTAGCAATTAAGGAAGAGGTTTGCCACTGCAGTTACCCTTAAGCAAGACAAGTGAATGGCGCATGCCACAAGCAATATGATTAACAAAATTATTAGCGAAGTAGTCGACTTTAACAGGAGTACTCTGCGACCTATAATCCCCTAGCCCAAGCTGGCCAAATGAGCCATCCCCGCAGGTAAAAAGCAAGCCTGTTTCTGAGAATTGGCAAAAAAAAAAAAACTTAAAACAGAGTTTACTACTATATAATGGATATTAAAAATTTTCCAGATCCTCAAAGATGGAAGAAACAATTATAAATATGAATGAGAAAGAACCTGAAACAAACCCAGAATGGCTCCATCCTGCTGAGACATGAGTAATGACATAACTCTGCAAAGAACTGACCGGCTTTGGGTGTAAGCTGTTGAGCATCTCTCCATGGCCCAACTGACCAGTTGTGCCCCTGCCCCATGTGAACACTTTCCCAACTACAAACAAAAGTTTGATTAATTGTGATTTGATGACACAAATTTGATTAATCGTGATTTTATGACAAGAATTCAAAGGGAAAATGCAGAAGTAAACGAGGGTACCAGAGGTCAAGGCAATAGTATGAGCACCGCCGCAAGCAAGGGTGGAAATGGATCCGGCAGAGGAAAGAAAGGGAAGGTGAAGGAGTTGAGGGAGATACTCATCTTCAAGCTTGCCGGTGCCTAGCTGCCCCTCCGTTCCTGCCCCCCAACTCCATATCTGTTGCTGTTTTGATTCTTCTTCATCCCTTTTAGCTTCTTCCATTATTTTACACTCTCTGCTTTCCTGTGGTGGATTAACATAAATTAAACCCTGGAATATCAATTTCTTCTATTCTTCATTTGATTAAATAACTAAACATTTGAATTGCAAAAATAATTTTTGAAAGGAATACTCGTGTGGTAATCATTAGAATATCATTTGGTTTATAAGAATAAAAAAGAAAAAATTGCATAATGTGGACCCGTACATCCCTGAGTTATTTTTTTGTTTAATCTTCGATGTTCTTCTACTCGAATGGGTTTATGAAGACGGGGAAACAATCTAGATTGTTTTCGTGAAACCCTAAAAAATCCACAAATTAAAGATTAGGTTATTGTTCATATAACCCTAATTTTATTTTATTTTATTTTTACAATAACATGTTTAACTAGTGTTTTAATTTTGTAGAAAATAAAATGCTATGCAGCCTATACATCATGAAATTGCTTCTTTAAGTATATTTTTCAGACATAATAAAATTATATTGTTCAACAAAACTTAATCGTCAGAACAATTTTCAAACACAACTCTTATAGACTTTATTCAAACATTTTATCTGCATCTCTAAATCATTCCTATCCAACACTTCAAAACACATCTCCTCTCAGTCATTCTTCAATTTCCAAATCCTGTTACAATATTTAGAATAAACCAATTTTTATTCAAGATAAAAATCCCCAAATTAGGCAAAACTTGAATCATTCAAAAATCTAAGCATCCTGCAAATCATAAGATAGATTCATCGTAGCCCATTCAAACTCAAATTTGGATAAACAGCACTAGATCAATGATCCAACCGAAAGTTTATTCCAATGAGAAATTATAAGAGTGTGTGCACACTCATTCATGAAGCTTTAAATTCTAAGCAATTTTGTATACATAGAGGGAGAGAGGAGAGGTTGTCATGAAAAAATAGAAACCCTAATGAGAGACCTAGTCCACAAAGAGGTAAATGAATGGTTTTGATAATGGGTTGGGCTTGAATATCTATTACACCTGATACTCTGATCATTGATTCATGTTGTATGTTGTGTTGTGCTGATTTATTTTTTTATGTAAAAGAAATATTCAGGCATTGTTAAAGTGTTTTTTAATTAAAAAATAATAATAATAATGAACTAAAAAAAATGTTTGAACTTTGAACCCACTTATCATTTTCGCCAGTCGGTTCAATTTTTTATGGGATTTCAAGTCTCTCTTAAATATCCATTAATTCCTCTAGTTTTTGGAATCTTTTTAAGATTTTTGTTTTTTATCTTGATTTTTTTAAGTCTGGATCCTAAAACTAACAATATTCAATAGAATTTATTTTTAAAATATCGACCCAACTGATTGGATGCGCTTAAGATTATTCATGATTGATTGAGATTTAGTTTTAGTTTTAGCTGATGAATACACTAATATGAAAATATCTTAAGGTTTTACAATGATGTTTTTTTTTTCATAAATGATGCCACAGATTTTGGAAAAGTTAAGTTGTTAGAGAGTTAAAAAAAAAAAGTAGATTAAATGGACTTGTTGATGTCTTATTTATCTATTAGACTTGTAAGATATTCAGTAAATGTAGAGATTAGCTGTGATGTGTGTAAGCTTACTCAGACACCTCAATTATAAAAAACAAAACTATTTTTACATGACAATTCAACACAAAAATGGCAGAAATTTATAGTTTGTGCTCGGTTTATGAATGTTTTCACATACCCTTCAATATTTTGGCAATATATACTAGAACATTGACTTAAATCATTTCAGGCAAGGAAGCTTTTTTCATATCGTGGGTTTCTCACCGAATGTTGTTTGAAACCCTGAAATCCATATGTTAGCCTTGTATTTCCCTAGTTTAGTTTTTTTTTCTTCCATTTATTTAAAAAGATTTTATTTTATTCTGATTTTTGTTTTTGTTTCTTTTTAAATTACGCACCCTTGTTTTAAATAGTATATATATATATATATATATATTTGATTTACTGAATAGTGAGGGTTTACCTTTATAAGTCTATATTGTGGGCTACTCTGAACACATAGAGTAAAATTTCTCTTTTATGAGTCTTTTAAGATTCTCTCAAAACCCTTCACTTTTTCTATCTTATTAATTTTTTTCCTTTTCCTTATAATTTATTTAGTTTAGGTTTCATTTCTTTTTCATATATTATTTACAGGTTAAAGTAGGTCTGAATATATCTTTTTTAATTTTAGTTTTTTTCTCCTTCCATGTAAACGTAAACGAAAACGAATTAAACAACTTCATCTTTAAACATATGTGATATTGTAATCCTAAGTCATGATCTAAATAATCATAGCACTGAATGATGGCCATTCGAAAGGGAGAAAAAAAATTGTCAAAAAAGAAATACGAGCACCTTTCCATGGAAGAAAATAATTTGCAATGCCCATAATTCGAAGACGCCGACGAGAAAAATGTGAAAAACTATATATTATTATACATCTATATAAAACACGTGTCAAGATTTTACTGTATATGTTTACTGTGAATTTTAACAGTGAAATTATCATTTTATCTCTAGAATTGCAAAATTTAAGCCTCAAAAGCATGAGTATTTTCAATTTTTTGTCAGATATTGAACAATGAAATGTCATTTGTGTCCTTGAATGGGACGCTCGGCATGAGCTAGGCATGAGAGTATTTTAGGATTTTTGTAGTTTTGGGCAAAGTGGAACTACTTAACTACCCTCAAAAAAGATAAAAACAAAAGCATGGAGTTGGGGTATGATCATTCTTTAATGTCTGATTTTTTAGTGGTTATTGCTAGGTCTAGGGTTTTCAGGTAATCCAACAATTTTTTTTTTTTCAAAGTTATTGCAAACACGTCATTCGGATGCGCTGTTAGTTTTTTCACGCAAACGCGCCTTTTAGGTGGCGCGTTTGGTGTATGTCGGTGATTTAAAATATTCGTTCAATGTACCACCGGGTATGCCATCATGTTCACTTTACTGATTCAAAATTCATATATTTTTTTTAAAATTTGTGTTTTGCATGAATTCCGTACAAAATTACTATTTGACTAAATTTACATAATAAAAAAAATATTACAAATATTATTATTTTTTGTGCTAAAAAAATAAAAAAAAAATGTGATTAAGTCTTGGTGAATCGCAGGTAAATGGTCAAAATATATACATACAGAAGCAAGTAATTATCAAGTAATAAAATACAGAGGAAGGAGAAAGTACTTGATAATTGTCGAAGCCAGACTGATCATCTGACCCCTTGTTAGAATCCAGCAGATACTTCACGTGTCACTATTCCATTGGCAAACCCGAGTAGTCTCCAGGTTGACCAAAGCTTTCCTGATTCTGAAAAGAAGATAAAGATACAATTATTTGTCACACATCCTGATTGGAAATTATTTACATCACTCAAGGTGTTAGATTTGCAGCCACTGCAGGATCGACACGTAGAAAAAAGTAGCTGCAAAATGCAGAGTCGAACCACACATGTTGATCTGAAATGTGGAAGCAAGTAGACACGAGAGCATTTGATTACGACACCATAATCAAAGAATCATGTGTCGTGTTGTTTTTATCAAAGTACAGAGCAGCCTTTTTCCAGTGAGGGAAAGAGAGACCTTCGACAACTGATTCAGCTGTGGCATCATCTCTATGGTTCTTGTACTTGCCTTCCTTCATTTTTATTACAAAAAAACAACAACTTTGGCCCATGAAAACTTCATCGTGTCCTTTTACTGTCTAGATTGACGAATGTACCCCTCTCAGAAACTTGGTTGTCAATGAAGTGTCCAGATTTCTCAGGTCTCAGACACTCACAGCATGGCTTTTTCAGAGGCTACGCTTAGCCTGAGTGTTCTTTGTACTTTCTCTTACTGTTGGGATTCAAGGCGTAGTGACTGGGAATCCGATCACTAACTCGTTTGGCTGGTGCAAGAGAGCATCCATGCGAGAGAAGCTCCAGCCTCGCTCTTGATTAAGCAAGATATATAGAATAGGTTATATTTTAATTTAATCACTCTAGTTTAAGGAGATCAATAGCTTATATAGTCCCTGTAGTTTTTAGAGTAAACAATTAATCTGCTTTATAATTCAAATTTTTCCTGGTCAGTTCTTTTAGATATTGTCTTAATAAATATAGAATTGTTAGTTATTTGTTCTTTGCAACGGATCATCAGTTGTAAATAGACCTGTTTTTTTTTTTTTGTAGTCTTGTTTCTTCACAATTAGGTTTGCTAACAGTTGCTAGTTTTCAAAGGCAAGCCGCGACACCACTAGGAGCAATTTAGAATTTTGTTTAAATTAGGTATTTAGGCGAGGACAATGACATAGTTCGTCTATGAACAGAAAAAAAAAATAAAAACCAAGTATTTTGAACCTTCAATCTTCTTTAGGAATCTTGTCAAACACTTGGTAGGCACCTTCAATCATTGTTAGAGGTATCACCAGAAGTTGAAATGGAAATTTTAGGGTCGAGGGTGCAAATATATATGGGGCAAAAAATAGAGTAATCTTGAAAAACAATATTAGTATTATACTTAATATCTCTTTACAAATACCAAACCTAAGCTCTAGATTGTATAAATAGGACTTGAAAACCAAAATATTAATACAATAAATCTTTATAATTCATGCATGTTTGTTAGTTATGATGAATGTTCATGGTTCATAAATTATTTATAAATATCCATAATTCATGAAAGAATTCATAAATATTTATAGTTCATGAAAAAAAAATCATGTTCAACATTAATTCATGAAAATACTTATTCTATAATCATTTAAAAAATATATATATATTAATATCCTATGCTAAAGTAGTCATGCTGAATTATAAAATCCAACAAAGTTTTAAACTCATATTATATGAGCGAACCTCGCATATAATTCGGCCTTAATAGCATATTCTATAAATTAATCAATCCAACAAGGACTGAACATTTAATTCCACTACCAGAGGATCGAGTTGCTTATTTCTTAAGAACACGAAAGTTGGAGGATGGGTGTGGCTGAAACCTGGGACATAAAATTACTATTTTGTACAGTAACATGTGCTCAAGTTGCATGCATTTTTCGTACCACCAAAATACATAAAATATCATCGTTCATTCAAATCTCAATGATTCCTTAGCATATGCATGTGTTTGTGCATGTATTGGCTAGCTCAATTCTCTGAGGCTGTACTGATAAATGTACGTGGGAGCACCTCATGTACACCCCTCATTGGGTACAATCTTCAAGCACCTAATCTCCCGAGCGACATCTGGTGGCCATGTCGGGGCCCTGACAAGTAGTTGAGAAATTCTCCAACATTAGAGGGATTCAATGTTTGCATACATTGATTGTGCATCGCCATGCTAATCGCAATCTGCTGTTCTGCAAGGAAAGAAAAAACAATGATTAGGGACAGGGCAGCAAGTGTTTGGTAAGAACATATATGGGTATTTTCATACTATTTTCCCAGGTTCATGTGGTTAGCGATGAACCTAACCAGACAAATCCAACCAGGTAGAAAGTAACGAGAAAGTCGAGGAGACAGTATCTGGCACACTCAGATGCATCATACCTTGCCATGAGCCAGAAACTAAGATGATTCTTGTGACGTCTAAATCATCAATCCTACGGTTAAAAGGACACCGTAACCCAAGCCACTAGAATATCTGCTGCATTAGCAGTCACCAAACTGCAAAGCCTCGAAGAAGAACTACGATATAAAATTAGATAATCATATAAATTATATTATGATATTTTATATAATAATTTTGATTTTAAATATAATATTTTTTTGATATGTTACTAAAATTTTATTAAACTAACGATTACGAATTTGAATCTCATTATCATTATTTATTTGATAAAAATCAAATACAATGCAGTGTAAATCTATGTAAGTTTTAAAACCAAAAGGTTTTCACTTGAGAGGGTTTGTTAGAGAATAATATAAATCATATTTTAGGACCTCACATAACCGTTTAAGTTTCTGGGTAGGATGGTTTTTTGAAAATATATATCAAGTTTTTGGATTATGAGTTTTTTTAATCATATTTATTTTATTATTTTGAAATATATGTAATAATACATTGCCACAAAATTAAATACTCAAAATAAATAAAAACAACTATCTATAAATATATAGAAAAATTAAGAATTTTTAAAGCAAATATATGTTATCCATGATGTTATACTACACTAGTTTGATATCTTAAAATTAAAATATACATAAACTAATAAAAAAATCAATAGCAGAAAAATTTAAATTGTCCCGAGAGAGATCCACGACATATCAAGTAAATAGCTAAAAGTATTTTTAAAATTTGAATTCCACAAATATAAAAAACCAAATATTCACTGTATATTGGATCAAATTTCATTTCAAAAATCAATCCAATAGAGAAGCATGAACAATTTTTAAGGCTTCCTACTTAAAGAGCTATGATTTAGTTATAAATCCATTAATTGTGTGTGGATTAACTCACCAAAAACTTAAGCGAAAAGGAACTTTATATATTTATCTATTTATTGATATTGAAAAGGAACTCAATTACCCTCAACCATAAAATTGGACGGCAAAAAATAATTTGAATGTTGAAGTAAGAAGTGAAAGGAAAGTATACGACCTAGCAACAGAGGAGTCCAATCAAGTAGATTATGTGTCAAGAGATGAGTGGATAGGACAACTTCAAGTGAAGAATGTACTAAGGGAACCAAATGTGTGAATGACACAACGTTCTGACTAGTTCGATTTCAACTGTCCAGTTCCGAAGAAACATCAAAGCCCTTCAATTCTGTTAGCTTCCCAATACATACAAAAAAGAAAAAAGAAAGAAAAACTTGTCCTGTTAAGGGCAGTTTTGGTATATAAATCAAAGAGGAAGCTTACTTGTCTTTATATATCTACCAAATCCAAGACATGCACCAGTGAAAGATCACAGAGGGAGAGGGAGAGAGAGACAAACAAACAAACAGAGGGGCAGATAGATATGGACCCGGAGGCTTTCACGGCGAGCTTGTTCAAATGGGATACGAGAGCAATGGTGCCGCATCCCAACCGTCTGCTTGAAATGGTGGCCCCACCGCAGCAGCCACCTGCTGCGGCGTTTGCTGTAAGGCCAAGGGAGCTATGTGGGCTAGAGGAGTTGTTTCAAGCTTATGGTATTAGGTACTACACGGCAGCAAAAATAGCTGAACTTGGGTTCACAGTGAACACCCTTTTGGACATGAAAGATGAGGAGCTCGATGAAATGATGAATAGTTTGTCGCAGATTTTTAGGTGGGATCTTCTTGTTGGCGAGAGGTACGGTATTAAAGCTGCTGTTAGAGCTGAAAGAAGAAGGCTTGACGAGGAGGATCCCAGGCGTAGGCAATTGCTCTCTGGTGATACTAATACTCTAGATGCTCTCTCCCAAGAAGGTTTGGTTAGCATTGACTCTACTTTTTAGTTTACGCTAAGCTCATGCTCTTGCTAGCTATAGGAGCCCACCATTTTATATTTTCCTTGTGATTGTAGTTTTATGTAGTAATTTAATTCTATGTAAAATTGGATAAGATAATTAGCTTATTTTAAGTTATTATTTGCTAGCCTATAATGTCCATATACAGTAATCATTTTCATTGTTTTCTTATATATGGAATTTAATTCAAGTATGAGTAGTAGTGCCTGTACACCAATGCATATTTACTCTGGTCATATCAATTCTACTTTGCAGGGTTGGTTTATTGCTAATTAATCACCATCCTCAATATTAGAGTAGTAATTCTCTTAACTAAGTCCAGGTTAGCTAGCTTTTGGTTTCTTGTTAATTGCCGTACATAGTTAGCATAAATTTGTTCTTAAGGTAATAGTTGGCCTAATAGTTTGAGCTCATGATGGTTTCTTGAAAATAAATGGATAAAATTTGTCTGTTTTGAAAAATTAAATAACACGAACTTATTAAACTTATTTTCCTTTCTTTTTTTACTTTTGTTTGTTTCTTGGGCTGTTGTGTTCAGATTTCTCTGAGGAGCCAGTACAGCAAGACAAGGAGGCAGCAGGGAGCGGAGGAAGAGGGACATGGGAGGCGGTGACAGCGGGGGAGAGGAAGAAACAGCCAGGGCGGAAGAAAGGCCATAGAAAGGTGGTGGACCTTGATGGGGATGATGAGCATGGTGGTGCTATCTGTGAGAGACAGCGGGAGCACCCATTCATTGTAACGGAGCCTGGTGAAGTGGCACGTGGCAAAAAGAACGGTCTCGATTACCTCTTCCATTTATATGAACAATGTCGTGACTTCTTGATCCAAGTCCAAAACATTGCCAAGGAGAGAGGAGAAAAATGCCCCACCAAGGTACTAAATAACACATTTAGACCGTTAATTTCTGCAAATTTCAACACTTCGATGGTTCTTGTCTTGGACCCACATAGACCAGCCATTGTATTCTGGACTGGACTGGAGCTATGCCCCACCTGAATTTGCCTTTCACAGCTGTCCCGATAAAAACGTGACAGCTCATGTACTGGTTTCTGGTCCTTGTCATTTTAGACCTGCAATTTGCAGTGGGATACTTATTGGTTACTCTTACTAGATGATCATCGTTATTTGAAAATTTCAAATCTTCTAATCCTGGAAGTTTGTGCGATGTCGAGTCACATGGATCATATGAAACCTGGCGGATGCCAACCTTTGTCGAATTGGAGCCAAGCGCATTCCACTCTGAATTTCTCAATTGTTTTCCTGCCATGGAATCTAAAAGCCCATGTTGATGGTTAGGACTAGAATTTGATATGCCCTAAATGGAATAGTGAATAATTGTGCCAAGAATTTTCTTTTTTTTGGTTATAGGTGACGAATCAGGTGTTTAGGTATGCCAAGAAGGCAGGAGCAAGCTACATCAACAAGCCCAAAATGAGACACTACGTGCATTGCTATGCTTTACATTGCCTCGACGAGGATGCATCTAATGCACTCAGGAGAGCTTTCAAGGAGAGAGGAGAAAATGTGGGGGCATGGCGACAGGCTTGTTACAAGCCCCTTGTAGCCATTGCCTCACGCCAAGGCTGGGACATAGATTCCATTTTCAATGCTCATCCTCGGCTTGCCATTTGGTATGTGCCCACCAAGCTTCGTCAACTTTGTTATGCAGAGCGCAATGGTGCCACGGCGTCCAGTTCTGTCTCCGGTGCTGGAGTTCACCTGCCGTTTTGATGAGTTCTTATGCCAAGATAAATACTCCTATCTGTATAACGTTGTCAAAATGTATGTTGAAGCCAGTTCAGGACAAAGTATTGGTTGATGGAGAATGGTTCATTAAATCTCACATCTTGACTATCTATATATATATCATGGTGCTTAAAAGGTCTAATCATTTTTACTTCGATGGAACTATTATATTTCTGGTTTAAGTTTCAGGGAAGTCTAGGATGCTGATGCCTACAGTGGCCACGAATTTGAACAAAATGGCCAAAAGGAGCCAATTGGGACCCACTCAATTAATTTGGCGATGCAGTTCCCCTTGCAATACTATTGCAAAATTTTGAGTACAGTTCATAATGTCACTGTGTAAGTTGGAATGTTGGACCCGCTGTTACTTTAAACAGACAAACACGGGATGACAAGATAAAAGGCAGGAACAGTTCTTGTCTTCTTTAGGTGCCACCATGCAAAATGCCATATCAGGTTGTTGATTTGATTTCTAATTGCTAACCATTACTGTTTTGTCTTGCCATAACCATGCAATGGCGCTAAAGTTGGATGCCATAAAAGATGTATCATGGCAGCCTGCAATGAAAAATAAAAACGGAGAAACAATGCAAAGTTGCCAGAAATTTCAATTGCTAAAAAAAAACAAGGATGCGTGCATGATTAACAAATGGCTTCTCCATTGTAACTAAAAAACAAATGGATGCACAAAAAGGGCAATATATGGCTAAAAAAAATCTGGGGTCCTGTGGAATTATATTGGCAATTGGGCGTGACACCATTCCTATGGTGTTTAGACCAGAGCATAACCTTCGAAATTCATTCTTATTTTGAAGCTTGATTATCTGCAGGCCGAGAAACTGTAGTGTTTGTATAGCATATTGGCCCTTGTGCTTCGGCCATTGGAGACTTCCCTTACTACACTTGATGCTTCCTCCACATCACTCGGATTGTAACAGATGAAGTTGAGTCCACTGTTCTGGCATTTCGTTTTCTTCTGGACTAACCTCGAAGCCATAGCAGGATTTCTCCACGCCACAGCACTGGTTCTATAGTAATTTATAAGATATCAAAATATAGAATAATACAAGAGCAGCCCAATGTGCAGTAATTCACCTCCCCGAGATTATATCACCACATATTCTGATTGACACATGCCTGTAACATCTATCTTAAATGAGAAACCAGCAGCAGCCAACGATTTGGCAATTTGTTCAGCAACTTTCTCATATTTTGGACCCTGAACCATTGGGAATACGTTCAAATGCTCATTCCCAGACTTACTATAGGCCTAGGGTAGAAGGAATGCTCATGAAGACAGTAAATGATCCGCCCTCTACCAAAAGATGGCTCAAGCACTACATATGCCGTTTGTTTCTGTTGACCAAAAGAGTTGCTCATAGTAGTAGAGGAGGCTTGCTTACGTGGTTATGGACTCTTTTGCCTGTTATCTTAGCGTCGTAAACTGTATGAAAATAGTGTAGAATTGAGCCTCTTATTCTTAAAAGTATGAAACTATTAAACTTCAATATTCATAGAGTATATATGCATGATTATTTTACATGTCCAGTCCTGAACATTCTATTATAATCCGAAGAATTAATAGCAAGTTTGAAAGTATGAGTATCTATGGTGGTTTGGCATGACAAGCTTATGGGGTGCAATATGTAGTTCATGTATAGTTTCAAGGAGAGTTTTGGGACAAAAGTTGTAAGAATAACATAGTTTTTTTTACTTGCCTTGCAGGTGATGGTTGCATGACTATTTAGACTTCTTAATTAACCTATATGGAACAATCAAGTAAACTTCCGGCCATTAAACTTGCTGGAAATTTAGCCGATACTCTAGAAAATTAAAGTTCTTTGATTTGGTCTTCAAGTTTCGTTAGAAATGTTTAGATGTGTTTGAATGTTGTAGAATGAAAAGACCATTTGAATATTATGAATTTAATGTTAAATTAAAATTAGGAATATTTATATGGGATTTATACTTGTGTGATTTTGATATGAACAATTATGAAAGTAAGATTGCTAATTGGAATAAAAATTAATGGTATAAAACCTTGAGTAGGTAAAAAAATATAACCGATGCCTTGTTTAGGCCACCGCTTAAACCATGTTGTCGCCTCCAACCACACTTCGATCTTCCTTGCAATATCAGAAACACTTTCGACCATCAATCTAATTTATCAATACAAGTCATGCTCGACTTCCCTCCCCCCTTCAAATTTTGATTTAAAAAAATAGCATATAAAATGAGATAGAAAAAAAATCTTATCTTTTATTAACCTTGAGATTGAGATTATACCTAAGAGGGGGGATAAAGGGCTGGAATATATATTGACCCAAACCCAATAATATAACATGTGATCAGAAGGAATGTTAATCTCTTGAGAATCCAATCCTTGGATGTCGATGGATTAATGCCTCCAACTTGGTCCTCGTCAATAGAGACCTTGATTCTCCAAGGAGTGGATGCCACTACTAAAAATAAGGGGGTTTTGCGACGGAAGTGTTCGTTGCAAATAAGTAAGGATACCGTTGTAAATATATATTTGCAACGGATGAGTTCCGTCGCAAATACGGGACTATAAATTAATTTGCAACGAATTTGCAACGCATGCAAGACAAGAAATCTATACCTTTTTGTTTCGATTCATTGGCCTATATAGATTCTCCAAAACTATAGGTTCTTGAATAATTTGCAGCAAATTATAGATCTAATATGATTGTCGTTAAAGATTTATATGATCGTTAACTTCAAGACACATGAAATTAATCAAGATATACTCAAGTTGACCCGGACACACACGTTAACAAAACAATTACCAACCTAACAGGGCAATGATCATCACCTGTGTTTGCCCTCCAACTGCAAGTTCTGTAAATCCATGATGCAATGCTGAAAGAATATGCAAGCTAGAAAACCAAGGGGAAAGGTTAGAGCTTATAAGAATTTTCAAGATACAAGACAATATTTTGGTTTTTTTAATAAAAAAAAAGAGAGAAAAGATACGGTCCACTAATTAAAAATCGGTTGAATTAAATAAATAAGATGACTAATTGAAATACAGATGATCGGTTAAGTTCGTAAAATATTTTTTAATCATATTAAAACAAAATTTCTTATTTATTTTATTTTCTTGATTGTCTATAATGTTATGTCTATAAATAAATTTGTAATTAAAAAATTAAACACTCCATAAAAATAATTAACAAGCTTTTCTTAGTTTTCACATCGTTGCATTATTGTCTAAGAGTTTCTGTTACACCTATGTTCCTCCGAATGGGTACTTCAGATCCTAACTTTTCCTATTCAATTCCATAATCAGCACCTACATGATTCACAAGGACAATCAAACAATATTTTACAATGATAGACTAAATATTCTGCACAAGATATGATTTTAAAAGAAATTTCATTTTAGTGCTCTGTTTGATGATACAAACAGTACCTCAAAATTCCAAAATGCATGTTGTGCAAGCATGGTCTTGCCTAGCGGTCAAGAAGAAACTTGTCTCTTTCTCTCATTCCATTTCAAACTCTGTCATGAACGTTTATTATCCTACAATATCTTACTTGCTCATTGAGATTAATAGTAATATTTAATAGATTTGACAGATTAAGTTGTAGAATAGCATACAAGTTATAAAAATAGCATGGTTTGGTTACCAATTAATACTGCATACATTTCCCAAGCAAATGCATAACTTTGTACTGCATGACCAGCTGGCTAGATGGTGTTGCTGTATAGAAGAATTTGCAGGCGTCACCGGATCTGCATGCTCTAATTATATCAGACCGTTAAAGGCTCGTCGGAATTCGGAAGGACAATTGCAAGAATAGATTAATGGGAGAGTTGTTGCTCGCTGACAGCTTACAATTTTTATGTTCCTGCCTGGGTCTCTGCAAATACGACATTAATTTAAAAGCTTGTACATTGTGGTTTGGAAACATCTGTCAGGTTCATCTGGACATTTGATCAGATGCCTGTGCTAATCAATTTATAACCAAAATGGATGTGATGTCCTTGATGATCTCCAAATTGATTCTTTCAGCTATATATAGATTCATAGAATATTAAAGAATCATCATGTCTAAAAATTTAAGTTTTAAGATGAAATTTTAAAATATGATTTATATTATTCTGTAACATATTCATTCAAGTTAAAACGTTTTGGATTTGAAACTTGTACAGAGACCTACACTACCATTGATTTTTATCAAATAGAATGAGAATAGTAAAATTTGAACTTATGACCGTTAGATTAACAAGACTCTAATACCATGTTAATGAACTATTTTATCTAAAAACAGTTAAAATCTTAGAATATAATTTATATTATTTTTCTTATTGTTTCCCAACTTCACGAGGATTGTTTTCCATTATTAAATGAGTTTTAATATCCATCAAGGTTGAATTCCCATTAAACCATTATCTTGACTTTTGAAGTAGAGAAAGAGTCAATTGAATATCTATCTATATTATTCTCCAAAAGCTGGCAACTATACTGTTTTTGCCAGTGGTTCTATAGAAAGCCAACAGTAGAAAATATCTTTGAGTGTAAATTGAACAGTAAGGTGCAGATCTGATATGATATCTCTATCACCTTTACAGGTATTAATTAAGATTTGTTTATCTGCACATGAGATAATGTAACAAGATAGAGAAAATGCTGCTGTTGGCCGGAGGATTCCACCAGTATTCGCCAGCAAGTGTGGGCAAACCAGCCTATATAAACCCCGTGAAGGCCTATGTTCGAGTACAGCTAGCCACTGAGAAAAGGTTCTCGTGACAGTGGTCGGAGAAGCTCCCAAACTCCCTCAAAGGCTTCCGGCCGGCGTCTCAAAATTAAATTGCTTCAAGCAATCGGAATGTTGGAAACCTTCTGTGGGGGTTTGAGAGCTTAATCATGGCCATGATTCAATGGGATATACTAGATTCAATGAAAATATAAACTGTCCACAATCCACAATTCCTTCTCATCATCACCTCTATTTGTTTCTCTATAAGGATGTTGAAGATCCAACTTCTTCTGAACTCTCTCCCTCAACTGCTACTCTAGATCTTTCCAATCCCTGTCAAGTGTAGCAGTCGAGGTGAGAGGTTCAGGAAATGTTTTTTATTTATTTATTATGCAAATTGATCCAATGACGAAGGAAGAGATGATTTGGATATTGAGGATGGCTTGAAATCCATCTGGCCTCTTTTTTAATCTTAAAGAATTGTTTTCTGATTAATTAGTTTATAAATAAAAAAAAATTCCATTTGAATATTTGGGCTCTATTTTTTTATTACACCCTTTTTATCGTGTAATATATGTGAAGTTATTACATCATAAAAATATTAATAACTATTAGTAATAATTAATGATTTATAGTATATAATTTGTAAAATTTAAGTTCGGAATAAATTCTTTTACTATGCTTTTAATTTCGGGAAAACATTATACACAACACTATTCTAAACTCCATTAAAATTAAAATTAGTAATAACAATTTTTTGTTATTCACTACGACACTTTGCACTCTAAATTGAAATTGTATAATAACTATTTTTTCTTTCCTAAACAAAAACGTTGAATTACTTTGGACCGTTGATGGGCCTTAAGCACCGGTATTAAACCCCGTATACTAGACTGGAGCAATGCAGTCTTAGATGTGGGCCGACCATTTTTAGGTCCACCATAAACTCCATTCAGCGGGTCGTTTTGAACTAGGGTTTCAAAGAAAACCCTAGCTATAAGCGTTCTCCCCTCTTCCCCTTAGTCTGCACACCATACACGAACACGGAGACTGAAGAGCTGATCTGAAAATGGTGCAGCGTCTGACCTACCGGAAGCGTCACAGCTACGCCACTAAGTCCAACCAACACCGTGTGGTGAAAACTCCTGGTACGTTAGCAACATGTTCATCGCATCCCATGTAATGTTGTTGAATCTGTCCTTTTCTTCTTCTGTTTTTTGTTTGTGCTAAATAAAATAGAGAATTGGGTAACGGTTTCATTTTTTCTCTTCCATTTATGGTTTGAAGGTGGGAAATTGATCTACCAAACAACCAAGAAGAGAGCTAGCGGACCCAAGTGCCCAGTTACTGGCAAGAGAATCCAAGGGGTATAGTTTTCTACTATCTGTTTCTTTCTGGTTTTATGCATCGAACTGGGATGTTATTTATTGGATTGAATCTGCTGTTATTACTACATTGAATTGCTACGATCATTTTATCTTGTATGGAGATTTGTATACCTTAGATTATTTGGCCCTTCTATGAAGGATTTTGTATGAAACGAAACACAGTTGACGTAGATGCATCAGTTTTTTAGTGTTTTTTGTTAGAAGTTGGAAGTATAATACTTCGGATCATTTTGAATCACTATTACAGTTCTAGCCATAGGTCTGTTAATGCCTGTATCGGGGGAGGAGAGGTTGACTGTGAGTTTAGGATTTAGAGATGACTCGTGTTGGCTAGTTTCCCCTGGAAATTTGGGGTTCAAGGTTACTTCAATCACAATCTTGCAAGTGTTAAAAATTAAAAGGGTTAGTTTTAACTACTTCTTGGCAAGCAGTTTTTTTAAATCTTCTCTTGAAGCCACCCCTGCTTAAATGCCCTTCCTTCCTATTTTCCATTTGCTTGAGAATCGAAGTTACCTGGTGCTGTTGTCTAATAAGATTTTTTTGTGAGCAATGAATGATTGTTGGCTGCAGTGTTTTTAACTGTGCTTCTCTTTACAAAGCTCGATCTGGTGGTGCTGGTTTTGATGGGGTGTTTACTTTCTTTTCAGATCCCTCACTTGAGACCTGTTGAATACAAGAGGTCTAGATTGTCTAGGAACCGCAGGACTGTGAACCGTGCCTATGGAGGAGTCTTGTCTGGAAGCGCTGTACGGGAGAGGTATGGTACCCTGATGGTTTTTTGTTTTTTTTGAAGTGATGGATAATTGCTTTAAGTGGTTTTGGTGTGTTTATGATGCAGAATTATCCGAGCCTTCTTGGTGGAGGAGCAAAAGATTGTGAAGAAGGTTTTGAAGATCCAGAAGTCAAAGGAAAAACTAGCCTCAAAGAGCTAAACGAGAGGTGGATGAAGTGGAGTTTACCAACTTAGAGGAGGTTTCAGCAAAATTTTGTTATTGCTTAATGGCAGTCAGATGTGGAATTGATTGTTAGCTTGTTTTATACTCTGATGACTTGGTTATGTTAATTTCACTTACTGTCAACTTGATATCCTTGCCTATATTTTGATGGTTTGCCAATTTCCTTTCATTCCATGTTATTGCACGGTACCTCCATGCATCTAAAATCAGAAGTTCTCCAACAATGCTGAATTCTTGTAATCGCATCCAGTCTCATCATGATCTCTTCATCTCATTTTTGCCACAGAAATTTGACAATACTTTTCAGCCCTGTATACTTATACTCATAATTTTAATAATAGATCATAGGTCACGTTCTTGTTTTTGTCATTTTTTTTAAGTCAATTTTATGTACTGAATCTTGTGCCAATCAAACTTTTTAGGGGGGTAAAGCTATCCAGGAATCTTTTTTGTTGAAACTTTAGGATGGCCAGCAGATGAAAAGGCAGGAATAAAATGGGAAAAGAAAAGTAATTGCAGACGGCTCGTATAATTCTCGCACCAGATGATGTTAAGGGGTCTTCACTGATGAACATGGATCCCAAATGGGATTCGAATAAAACCATGTCCCCCGATGAACATATACCATAACCGTTTACCTTTTTGCTTGCATGTCCTTTGGTTTTTCAAAAGCATACACGTGATCAGGTTCTTCACTCACTGATAGTATCCTAGTTGGTCCCCGTGAATATTTTCTTCAGCAACATGGTTGAATCTTCATCGATCCTTCAAAAATGAGTGAAAACTCCACTATTTCTAGCTGGGAATCAACGCAGAATTCTTTTCCAGCCAATATGAACGCAACAAGGATGATCATCCTAGCTTTGCTGTTCAGCACGAGGTTCTGTTGATGAAGTTCTTACGCTCAAATTCGACGTCGTCTTTCTTTCCTCTGCCGGTTAGATAAGTCCAAACAGGTTAAGTCAACTACAGATCAGTATATTAGTGATATGAGCTCGGTCTAGTTATGGGGGGGCATCAACTTGTTAACATAATCTTTTATCGTCAGGGACACATAAAATGACAAAATCCCCTAATATTCTAATTTATAATTAATATTTATTTCAGTTTATCAAGTTAACTTGGTAGAATTATGATACATAATATGTTATGTCACAACTATAGTTCAACCCTGTTTTTTAAATAGGTTAAGATGAGTCACTTCTTCTATTTGTTCTTAACTCAGATCAATTTAGATTTTTAATTGGTTGGCTCTAGGATTTACTTGACAACTTGATTCAAGTTTTATAACTTAGTGATCAAGTAAAAATCATAGTTCTATGCAATATTATTTATATATTTGTATGATTTTACCCAAACAATTCTATCTTATAAAAAAAAAAACTCTAAAAACAAATTCTATAAAAACTATTACATGAATATGCTCTATTCCACCATGGTGTCTCTCTCTCCTACATTGAGAATAAAGGTTGAGGATACAAGATCGATTGGAAAGACGATGAATTGTCAAATTACCATGGACCGTTTAACGGGCCATAAGTACTTAGCCCAGGATTGCAGTCCTGGACGTGGGCCGATCATTTTTAGGTCCACCATAAACTCCATTCAGCGGGTCGTTTTGAAGTAGGGTTTCAAAGAAAACCCTAGCTATAAACGTTCTCTACTCTTCCCCTTAGTCTGTACACCATACACGATCACGGAGACTGAAGAGCTGATCTGAAGATGGTGCAGCGTCTGACTTACCGGAAGCGTCACAGCTACGCGACTAAGTCCAACCAACACCGTGTGGTGAAAACTCCTGGTACGTTAGCAACATGTTCATCGCATCCCATGTAATGTTGTTGAATCTGCCCTTTTCTTCTTCTGTTTTTGTTTGTGCTAAATAAAATAGCGAATTAGGTAACGGTTTCATTTTTTCTCTTCCATTTATGGTTTGAAGGTGGGAAATTGATCTACCAAACAACCAAGAAGAGAGCTAGCGGACCCAAGTGCCCAGTTACTGGCAAGAGGATTCAAGGGGTATGGGTTTTCGATCATCTGTTTTTTTTTGTTCCATGCATCTGACTGGGATGTTATTTATTGGATTGAATCTGCTGGTATAACTACATTAGATTGCTAAGATTATTTTATCTTGTATGGAGATTTGTATACCTTAGATTATTTGACCCTTCTTCAAGGATTTTGTATGAAACGAAACACAGTTGACGTAGATGCATCAGTTTTTTTGTTTTTTGTTTGATTGAAGTTGAAAATATAATACCTCGGATCATTTTGAATTACTTTTACAGTTCTAGCCATAGGCCTGTTAATGACATTATCGGGAGAGGAGAGGTCGACTGGTAATTTAGGATTTAGAGATGACATTTTTTATCTTGTTGGCTGGTTTCCCCCGGAAATTTGGGGTTTCAGGTTACTGCAATCACTATCTTGCAAGTGTTAAAAATTAAAAGGGTGAGTTTTAACTACTTCGTGGCAATCAGTTTCTAAATCTACTCTTGAAGCTAGGCCCTGCATCAATGCACTTCATTGCTATATTACATTTGCTTGAGAATCTAAGTTGGTCTAGTTGTCTAAAAAGATGAATTACTGTAATCATGATAATGATTTTTGCTGGTGTATAAACTTGTTATTGCTTATTTGATACAATGCTTCCTTTTTGATGTGATTTTTTGGTGGTTTCCTTCATTTGTGGAAGACATGTCTGTGAGCAACGAATGATTGTTGGCTGCAGTTTTTTTTTTAATTGTGCTTCTCTTTACAAAACTTGATCTGGTGGTTGCTGGTTTTTATGGGGTGTTTCTTTCTGTTCAGATCCCTCACTTGAGACCTGCTGAATACAAGAGGTCTAGATTGTCAAGGAACCGCAGGACTGTGAACCGTGCCTATGGAGGAGTCTTGTCTGGAAGCGCTGTACGGGAGAGGTATGATACCCTGATGGTTTCTTGTTTTTTTGTTTTTTGAAGTGATGGAGACCTGCTTTAAGTGGTTTTGGCGTGTTTGTTATGCAGAATTATCCGAGCCTTCTTGGTGGAGGAGCAAAAGATTGTGAAGAAGGTTTTGAAGATCCAGAAGTCAAAGGAAAAACTAGCCTCAAAGAGCTAAACGAGAGGTGGATGAAGTGGAGTTTTCCTGCTTAGAGGAGGTTTCAGCAAAATTTTGTTATTGCTTAATGGCAGTCAAATGTGGAATTGATTGTTAGCTTGTTTGATACTCTGATGACCTGGATCTGTTAATTTCACTTAGTGTCAACTTGATACCCTTGCCTATATTTTGATGGTTTGCCAATTTCTATTCATTGCATGTTATTGCATAGTGCCTACATTCATCTAAAATCAGAAATTCTCAGAAATTCTCCAACGATACTGAATGCTTGTAATTGCTCCCAGTCTCATCATGATCTCTTTATCTCATTTTTGACACAGCAATTGGACAATACTTTTCAGTCCTGTATAACATATAATCTTAATAATAGATCATAGGTCACGTTCTTGTTTTTGTCATATTTGGCATTTTTAAACTCAATTTTATGTACTGAATCTTGTGAAAATCAAACTTTTTAGGGGGATAAAGCTATCCAGCAATCTTTTTGTTGAAACTTTAGGATGGTCAGCTGATGAAAAGGCAGGAATAAAATGGGAAAAGAAAAGCAATCGCAGAAGAATCGTATAATTCTCGCACGTGATTGACGTTGGGGTCTTCACAGATGACCATGGATCCCAAATGGGATTGAATAAAACCATGTTCCCCGATGAACATATGACCAAAACAGTTTTGACCTTGTTCATTGCATGTCCTTTGATTTTGCAAAAGCATACACATTATCAGGGTCTTCACTTGTGTTATCCTTCCCGTGTGAAAATTCTTCGGCAATATGGTTGAATCTTCATCAATCCTTAAAAAACGAGTGAAAAAACTCCATTATTTCTAGCTGGGAATCAACGCAGGATTGTTTTCCAGCCATATTGAACGCAACAAAGCTGAGCAGCCTACTTCAGCTGTATAAATTTTTTACCTCAAATTCTATGACTTTCTTGCCTCTTCCGGTGAGACGAACAGAGCTGCCGATTGTCAAGGGCAAAACGCTCGGTCCCGAATTCAGGTTTGATTAGCAAACAAGTTTTGGTCAAGTTCAGTTTACATAATTTCAAACAGGTTATTAGTGATTTGAGTTCGGTAGGGAAACCATCAACTTGAGCTCACAAAGACTATCTTACTAGCTCGAACCAACTTCATCTTGTGGGTTTTGTTTAGGCTTGTAAGAACCCGCCACTCTAGTTATCTGGGCTTGGGCTAGCTACTAGTGGAACCCACCGACCAAAATCAATTGAGGGCTCGAGGTTTGACATGTTTCTCTCCACTCCAAACCAACTCTATCTAGGTGTGTTCGGGTTAAGTCTATATAAACCCACTACTTTAGCATGTAGCTTGTTGTTACAATTCCCCGCATGTTAAAGGTTTTTAAAAAAGTGATAGCTCACTTTTAATGATTATTTGAATATATATTGTGGTATTGATTTTTTTAGTAGCTTGTACATGCAAAAATAGCGATGATTGTAGCTTTTTAAAGTATTTTTCTACACTAGCTTAATTTGAGCTGGTTTTTATTGTTTTTATGCCCTGTTTAACACCGTATTTTAAAAATATTTTTGAAAAAAAATAATTTAATTTAATTTTTCATTTTATTAATAAAAATAATATTTTTAAAACATTTTGATGTGATGATATCAAAAATTATTTTAAAAAAATATATATTTTAATGTGTTTTTGAACAAAAACACATTTAAAAACAATATGATCACATTTTCAAACAACACGTGATAATCATGCCCATGGGCCTTGGCAGTGTCGTGTCTGGAAGTGCCGTCAAGGGAGAGAGTTACATTACCTTTGATTGGTCTTTTTTATGCTTTTCTCATAGTGATGAGAAAATGTTATGCAGAATTATCCAAGCCTTCTTGGTGGAGGAGCAAAGATTGAAGTAGGTTTTGAAGATCCATAAGGCAAATGAAAAACAAGCCTCAAAGAGATAGATGAGAGTAGGATGGGTTTGAGTTTCGCTACTTATTAGGATGCTTTAATCTCCCTATATATCAATCAAATCCTCTTATTAAAGGATAGTGACATATTGTTACTTAAGCATTTTCAAAGCTCAGAATGTTTCGGAAGGCAAAACCATCCAGCACCTCTTGTTTCGACTTACCAGATGATGAAAAAGGAATAAATCAGCCAAATAATTCTCAAACCAAACAGTTTTATTTCTCTTGCATCATGAATCACAAAGAAGCTTGAAAACAATCGTGTCAAATAATGAAGATATGACCCTTAATTACAGCCATGACTTAGTTCCTCGCATGTCCTTCCAGCTGATATGATTGAATTGTTGGTTCCCCCACTAGTTGGTTCCAGAATCTATAAAAAGTTCTTCATTAATCCTCTCAGACATGTTTCAATGCCGTGAAACGCCACCGTTTCAAGCTGGGGAAAAACATAGAGCTTGTCCAGCCAATGAGCGTGGCGAAGAATGCGCGGCTCAGCTCTTGCTGTTCTGCATGAGGTTTCTGTTGATAAATTTGGGAACGCGTTTCTTACCTCTTCTAGTAAAGATGAACAAGGCCTAAGTGCCACGATGCGTTTGGCACCATTTGGCCTACACAGGAAAACTCGTAGCATGAATCCAAAAATAGAAAATTATATGTACACTTGTTTACATAATCAAATGTTTGGCTGGATGTCGTTACTAGATCGCATGTAGGATAAAAACTGGGAAGGTAGTTCTGCCAAAAGTGCTTGAAAAACAGAAATCTCTCCACCTGCAAATATTATTTATGTTACCGCCCTGGAAAATATCATCGAAGCTTTCATCTCAATTTGATTTACAAGGTATATACTTACTTTGTACGTCCCGAAACGGTATAAACTGGACTATATCACGTGAAGCAATGCGTCCACTTGAAGTTTCTAGTCTCTCTCCTTTATCGGCATCGAAAATCTGGGCAGCAATAATTAAAATTCAGAAAATCAGAGGTGGTTGATAAAATAAATGAGGTTCACACAATCAAATATTTACTCTATGGAGAGGTATTGATGTTAAGAAGATACCTCCATTTCTTTGAAGTCAGCTCCTCCAACTCCAACTATGAGGATTGATAGTGGTAGGTCAGATGCTTTCACCAGGGCATCTATGGTTTCCTGGAGATCAGTTACAACTCCATCCTGAGACAGTCACATTTCAGTGAGAGAAAAAAAGTATAGATATTAAACACGAAAGTATTCTTCTGAGAATATGCTAAATCCATCCTGAAAAACAAATTATGAAATTCTACATCAAAATGGAATGGCATTACATAACAGAATCAGAATAAGCAATTGCAGAATAGAACATTTAGAAAGACAAAAGGAGCTAAATTGTGAAATTGGTGTACTGATCAGCATGTTGGACAGGCAAAACCAGCCAGAATTTTAGTGTCATTCTTACCGTAATTATTAACAAAACAAAGTATTTTTTCCCTCCATTCGCAACAGACTGGCTAGCAATTAGTGCAGCATTGCTGATCACAGGTCCAAAAAGTGTTGGCCCTGCCAGAGAAACATTATAGAGAGCACTGGTATATGCTGTCATAATTCCCTGGATTCCATCAACCTGGAAGAGTGACACGCCCTTAAAACACAGGCATTGTAAGTTAAGTAGGAACATCTGACTTGTGATTTCAAAGTATTTCACCTCACAGTGATTATTGCTTCCATTCAAGTTAAAACAATGTGAGACTGGACCATCTATTGGTCGCGCCCCAAATCCCCAGGCCGGAAAGCGCTTCTCTGAATCATAAAATTTTAACACCTCTCCAACCTCTATGATTGTCTGGAAAACAAATTGGCCAATGAGATGATATATGTACATTGTGAAAAGAGGATAAAAGGAAGTGAAGAGTACAGCAGAGAGCAATTTTCTTACTCTTTGGTATGCATTTAGCCGTCCAGATGGATCAAGGTAATGCAAGGAATCAGGGAGGCGGGGATTTCCATTTGAAGCTGTAAGAAGAAAATGAAAGGTAGTAGGATACGTTTGACTTCTTGAAACATATGAATTATGGTGTTATTTATTTATTTATTTTTATGAGCAACTGTTTCAATGGAAACCTCCAACAGTTATATAAGAATAGATGTGTATGCAATTTATCCTAAACGCCATAATCTCAAAACACGACTGCTTCCAACTAAAAAGCTCCGCCCCCTTATGCTTTGTCATCACAAAAACACATTATTTGGAGATATCTTTGATAAGAGAGAAGTTCTGCTTTCTTTTTTTTCCTTTCACGAGTCTGTAGATCAGAATAAAATTTCTGCATGTCATGATAACTTTTGTAGGTAGCTAAGAACATAATTTGCACTTCTGTAGTTAAAATGAAAGTCAAGATAAAATGTCAAGAAATTGACAGAACTAGAATGAGAACAAGGATGCACTTTAATTCAAGGACAATAATAAATATTGATATAGAATCACAAGCTAAATCATTAAACCAGAAACAGACAATAATTTGCATTGCCTTCCAAATATTATTGCGAGAAGTTTGGTCCATGGATGGGAAAAATCACCCACTGTAGCTAAAGTTAAAATTTGTGAACTGTTACCCGTAAAATCAACTGCCACTATGAGGTTTAGTTCACATCCCCCGGCCAAGTAATCCAAAAATGTGCGTTGAATGCTTTGGGAAAACTTGTCCACAAATAGCTGACTCTTTAACACCTGCATTAAAATAAGCAAATTAGGCATGCAACAGCAAAAAGAGAAAGATTCATGATTAAAGTCAATTCAATTCACATAATCAGACCTTATTCTGATGATTATGCCCAACAGTTGTGGTTAAAAATAAATTCTCTCCTTCGCCATTAGAATGAAGCTTTTCCAACTCAGCTAATGTTTTTTTAACTTTTCTGATAGATTGAAGAAGATCTATCAACATGCCAGTGTATGGAAGTAAGGTAAGAAATAAAAAATGAAGAAGAGATCACCGTTTACCCAAGTAAATCATGCTTGCCACTGCTATTGAAGTTAAAGCACTCAATAATTAGTGGACTTTCCTGCAGTTTCAATAAGAAAGGTAACGTTGCCCTGGAAGGCCATGGGGGGTATTGAACTCGAATAAAAAAACAAAACATGGACAGCTCATGGAACTTGTTTTACCTTGCTTCCAACTTGTTGAATGCTCAGATAGACTGGTTTCCATGCAGGGCTGTGATCATTTTTCAAGACTTCTGTTTTACACACAGGAATGGGAAGCCCAGCCTCAGCAATTTTTGAGATTAGCAAAAAGGGGTCCTGCAGATAGATAACAAAACTATTATTTATGTTTCTCGTGAAATGACTAACAAAACAACAAGAAACAAGATCTCAATAGCCCATACACTCTTTGAGAACAGATCCTTAAGTTCCAAATCCGAGCACCTTAGTACCATCTCCACTGAAGTCTTCGAGCTTATGCATTCCTCAGCATGCACAATAAGCTGTCCACAATGTCGAGGATTGCCTGACATGGTAGGATCTTCTCTATATAAAAGATCGAAAGTCAATGACCTACTTGGCCTGGTTACAACCTGTGCCAGCAGAAACAAGACTGGTTCAGTAATGAAAAATTTAACTGCAAACAAGTCTCTCAAGGTCATTTAATTTGTACACATGTATCCTTCTTACAGAGAACACACTATGTTACTAAATTTAGATCTTAAATTTCATCACAGTTACTATAAGGTCCCTCTCGCTAGGATTTGGGTAAGAAGAATTCCCTCCCTTGAATAAAAACACCAAGATTCCCATTCTTTAATAATTACTCTACAGAAAGAAGTGAAGGAGAATGGCATTCAAATCATACCTCTGATAATACACAAGATGCTTCGCCAAGAAATTGTTGCTCTTCTAGCTTAAGCATCTGCATTTGTTGAATCATTAATTATAAATAGGGCATGCTTCTATTGATTCCAGTGACAATAGCTTGCAATAAACATTCTGCACTGTTTCTTGAAAACATATTTCTAAGCAGTGGACTATATCACAAATGTAATATCCAAACAGTGCAACATGTTTACATGCATTTCACAAATGGACCAGAGAACACCTTTGATATGGAAAGCACACGCCAGAGAAACAGCCAACAATTCCCTCAAAATATTATCATGGAAAATATATTTATGAACAAGTTCCCCTCCCCTGTTTGCACAGAAATACCTCATCAGCCATATATATGTGGCATAGCTAAATTCCAGCACCCCTACCCACCCCCCAATGCCAAAAATATAAAGCAACACAGTAAACAAAAAAAATTATCCCGGGACCATTCTAACTTTGGTGCTTCACTGTCTGTTTAGAGAGGTTAATGAATACCTTTCATGATTACAGACATCTTTGACTGACCGAGGAAAGGTAAATTACAGAAATGAGTGCTATAAATGAGCAATTACCACTTCCATTTTTTTTCTCGGCTTGAATCCTTACCATTCTTTAAAAATCTAATGGCGGTGCATCTCTTGACATATAAATTAAAAACTTTTTAGACTAAAATGTCACTGTCATGTGTGCTGTATCTAGAGACAATATTAGCCACCACAAAAATAGTCCCTCATAAATACCAATAAGGTTAAGAGCCATGGGGTTGAAGATCAAATACAGGGATGAGAGGCCAGAAATTTAAATGATGAGGGAAAGTTTATTCCAATCATAAAGCCTAATGCATCGGCAGTCTCCTGAGGTGCCAAAGAACCAAAAGAAAAAGAGAGAGAAAGGTAATATGAAGGAAGGATAGGCAGTTTATGGAACCTCTTTAAAAATGTGCAATTGTAGATTTCTTTTCCTTATTTTCCTGAGCTGTAAGGTACTTTTTTGACATTATGAAAACTATAATTATTCGACCATCCATCTCTTTTATTAGTTTCATGCTGTAAACTAGGTCTTGCAAGTTCCAACCAAGACTTCAATAGAATAGCAAGAATGGTGAATTATTTTAACATATTGTTCCATACAAGGAGTTATTATTGAACAAACATATTGATCCTGGAAAGAGAACCAAGTTTGTTATGGGGATTATTCGATAATATAATATTTGATAAGAAAACCACAATTTAACTAAATCCATCATTATTAAAGGGCAGCAACAAAGGAAACAGCAATCAGACTATAGAAGGATACCTTTACATCTATGTTGTGAAATTGAGTGTCGATGTCATACGCATGAAACCTGTGGTAAATGACACAGATCACAATATAGTGAAACCAATAGAACTTGTATTTAGCTGAAAAGAACATAGAGATACAAGCATAGAACTTACACCAACGTTTGAACAACTTCAAACTCGAATGTAATTGTGTGTTTTGTAATCCATGTTGGATTCAATGAATTAAGAACTACTTCTGTTCGGAAAGCTTCAGCAAGTGTTCCATCTTTTCCTTTAGTATAACCAATCAACATAGGATCACTCTAAAGCAGATAAAACTTAAATGATAAGAAACAGAAGAAATAAAATCTGAAACAGTTCGAATTTTGAGGCTAATGCACAACTTAAAATATCAAAAGTAACTAAACATGGCCCCCTGATCACCTAATTGAAGTTTTTTTTACCACATCGCATAAAAAAAGGTAAAGCCACCAACCTTGGAAAGTACATCCCGGTCACGCAAGTTTGTAGCAGAAAATGATAACTGCATAGAAATGGTTTTCACAAAGAAGATTCAAAATGGAGAACGAAAGGATAGGGTAGACATGAAAATACAATGACAAATAATCTCATTTGATGGCAACACATATACTCAATGGTAACATTCTTTTCGAGCAACAACTAACCTATACTAGGATTATAATAATAAACTGAATTGTTATAATCATAGGAATGGTTTACACAATTCATGTTCATTACCTAATCATTCAAAATGGATTGAATTATAAACAGTTAACAATTCTAAATCCAATTTAATCAAAGAATTGATTGACCTAAGTAATAAGCAACCAACTCTGCTTCTGGTAAAAGCTTCTATTTAATCAAAACGTTTTTGCATCTTAACAATAATTAAAAGATGGAAAAAACTTACTCCGGAAATCGATCTAAACAAATAATGCCACGCCTAACATTATCATATCATAGCTTCCATCCATAATTATTAACAACTCTAAATCATATTTATTTACTGAACTAACAACAAAACCAACCGAGGACCGACCGACCTCCATCTGAGAGCCGTACATGCCACGAGACTTGAGGAAATGATTGACAGCGTCATTTCCAGCTGCGGCGGCTCTGCCACCAAGTGCCTCCCTACCGCCGGCCACCTCAGAACAGCAATTCCCCATTAGACTCCACCAGCAGCTAACAGAGCCTGCTAATTAGCAGCAAATACACGTTTTACTCTCGAAAACAAAAAATTTCAGATTCCGAAACAGAAATCGAGAACCGGAAAATGAATAAAAAGAGGACAGGATACAGAGTCTGATTTCTCCTATTATTAATAATATTAATATCTGAAAAGGAGGAGTAAGTGCAGTAAGTTGATACGTTTGCGGCCCCCACTCTGTTTCCTCCGATATATACAGATATCCGTTTATTTGATAACGCGTTTTAAAATCAAACTACATTTTGATCCCTATAAATTAAGAAACGTAACATCTTTATCTATGTTTTTCAAATATTTGTACTATTACTCTTTTTTAAGTTTTTAAATTATACCAGTTCACCTTTTTTTACTAATCAATTAGATAAAATTATACAATAAATGATCCTTTTTACATTTTTATTCTTACTATTCTCTCCAATCTTCGTGTATGTAATATTATTTCCATCCACAGTTTACTTGATATAAACTACAAGACTAAAAAAACAGTAGATATTCAATTGTCACAAGAACTTCTTAGAAACTAGAAGGATAATATTGGAAACATTTACGATATACAGGGGTAGGAATAGAGCTTTGATAAATCTATAGGGGCAAAGATAATATTACCGTCAATATTTATTAGGGTCATTTTGTTCTTGTTTTATATATTTTTTTAAATATAAATAATATTTTTAGCATGAGTTAATTAAAACATTTTAAAAATAAAAATCAAGTAAACAAGGTGTATTGTCTAACCCATTAATCTTTGACACGGTTTTGTATGTAAAGAAGTATAACTGGGTTTAAGATGAGATGAATTTACCGTGATGCCATTGAAATTGGGCTAGGGAGCAACTCTAAAAAAAGAAGCTTGAGGGTTAAATTAGAGAAACTCAGCCAATGAACGCGGATGGCGGCATTCGGACTTCGGAGTGTCATGTCACGAACGCAGCTTTGACTTTGAAACTCCAGAAATACCACAACTACTGCATCCAATTTAGGAAGGCAATCGCTTTGTTTTTTTTTTAATAACCTAGTGTTCGGGCAGCTTATGTGCACTACAATTAATTACCGGATTCACTGAATATCCTGCAAGTCCAGTAAGCATGTAAGACGTTGTGGGGGTGACAGGCGTGCATGGTGGGACTTGAACCCTGGTGCTGAGGAAAGAAATAAGTCCCTTCAACCATTAGGTCAAGATCTTACTTGCAATCGCTTTGTTAATTCAACCTGAGCACCTCCAATCCGTTGACCATGGTGTGCAAAAAAAAGTCATAGTTTTTTTGTCCTAATCGAAACTAAAAAATGAAGCTCTGGAAATTAAATTCTGAAAAAAAAATATAGGTTAAAATGGATTCATTGAAGTATACATTGAAGAGGGAATGATTGAGACCTCTTTGCAAGAGTTGGAGCCTTCATGTATTGCAGCTATTTATTTATAACTATATAATTTCACATTAATTTGACTAAATTTTCATATTGATTTGACTAAATTTGTTTGTTGTGACTAGATTTTTAATTATTAAACTTATTTGAATTGGTATATTGTATAAAATAATATTAATAAAAAAAATAATTTACCCGTAATGACTTGAGATCTATCAATTCACTTGAAAATTAAATTTAACAACCATGGTTTTAAATTATTAACAATTATAATATCTTTTAAATAAAACTTTCAATTATTAATTATTGAAATAAATTCTTTTTTTACTTTATTCCATGTAACTTAAACTTTTGATATTTATTATCTTTTTAATCCTTGATTTGCACACAAATTAGATCTCTTGTTAAATATGTTCGTGGGTACAACTAGTTAGGTACTCCTAGTGCTGCATACATCACAAATCATCTTATTTTCATAGCTTCTAAGGACTGTATTTGATACAATGGTTCAACTTGCTTTTGACAATGTTTTTCATATTTAAACAAATAAAATAATGATTTTTATTTTATGATTTTGAAGTATTTATGTGAAACAACAAATAAAAAATTAAAAAAAAAATATTATTCAATGTATTTTTTTAAAAACATCACGCACCACTACACTAAAGTTTGCAACATAAAAATACCAGGGGTATAAATATAAAATATCAGAGGGATCTTTCAAAATTGCAGCGTCAAACTGTATTTTTAATGTTCCAAACTCACCTTTATTATAAAAAAAAACATATAATAAATAATCAGTGGGTCCATCATCTGGAAAAACAACCAATTACTTAATCATTTTAATAAAGAACATAAGGACATAATTCTGATTTAAAGGTAACATTTTCGTGGACATAAGGTTGTAATCTCACAACTTTTTGATCACGTCTATTAAAAGCGTGTGTAAATATCAAAAAGGGTGCAATGTCTTGTAGGAAACATCACTTATGATGTCTATTAGGGTGTTAGAATATGAATAATTTGTCCTTTTTAGCTTAAAAAACAAGTGTTCATAATGCTTATCTGCCCACCAATCCTTTCTTGTGATGGTGTGCTCCACAATGTTTAACTTTATTTTTATCAGAAAAATAAATAATCTCATGGTCTAAAAATCTTGTGTTCATAGTTCATTTGCAGGTATAAGCGATTGTCGAATCCTTGCTAATCGTCCGTGAGGTGGTGGCATAGCAGTTAGCGCTTGGATTTTGTTTCGTGCAGATCTAGATTCGAGCCCGAAAATAACCCCTTCTCATAAGAGCATGGAACAACTAGAGATTTATACATGTCTTGAACTCATAAAATACACTTTCAAGGTAATGATTCGTTCATATATGGATATAAAGAAATTCTTGCTAATCACTCCACAACATGATTTGATGTTTGCCCTTCTCGATGAACAATAATAATTTACCTTTATCTTGAACAACTAATAACATTATTTACTTGAAATGTGGAGCGAATTTTTATTTCATGTAAAATTAAAAAGAAATCCCATCTATAAATCATGTTTTATTATTTTGTAGTAAGTCAATAAAATTTTCTAATTTTATCTATTTATTTATGACAAGAACGGTTTTTGACCGGGATTGTTGAGTCTAACCTAGTCAATGACATAGATGTTCCGACCAAAAACTCGATCTAATATAGACCTCGAATCACTATATTTCTAGCATGCCTGCACGACCACGTTTTACAGTGTCCCGTCTCAATTTATTTGATAACAATGGAAGTGACTTCGCGAGCAAAGCTAACTATCGCTCGGATTAGATGAAATATATTGGGGATACTCTTCAATGATGCTAGCAGACACTGTTAAATGCTCTTTTTTTTTTAATATGAGTGTTTAATCTATCTTATACTATACTTATACACATCTCAATTAATTACACCAATTTTGAAATTAATGATCAGTTAAAATCTTCGATAATCTTAAAAAAAAATATTGTTTGGAGAACAAACTTAGGATCTAACCAGTAAACCAATAATTTTTAAAGCGTTGACACTGTGTAATGCTGCCGAATGGTAACCACTGAATTAAAATATATATATATATATATAAAAGCATACCTGCTCAAAGGGTGCTGCTGCCTAGTTTGGAAAATTTGAGGAGTAATCATTGTTAGTCAGAGTTTTTTTTATTTGAAAATGTGTCAAAAATATTATTTAATTTAATTTATTTAATAAAAAATATAAAAAACAATATTAAAACACCATCGAACAGCCCTGGAAGCTGTTGTGGTGCAACTGGTAATAACTAATCAGAATTGTTTATTATTCATCCCAACTCCAGAACTTCCCGTTGGGATTCAACAAGTTTGTGTGAGGATACATGAAACCATTATGGAAGAAAAGTAAGCGGGGCCCCAAGCCGAATAAAGAAGCTAGCTGGAGCTTCACAAGAAAAGCAGGGACACCAGACAGACAAGGCAAACTAAAGGCAAAAGCCATGCATGTCCCTTGCTATGTCGCATGGACAGGGCTTCGATCAGCGGCTTGCTTCCACTTATCCCCTAAAAGCATGACATGATTACTAGATTTAACAATAATGTTGCATGGTGACATGATTCGAGAAGAAAATTAAAGAATCATCTATTCAATCAGAGGCATTGCTTGCGGTGTAATGTAGAAATTCAGGCCCACAAAGAAATATATTCCAACTACAGTGGTTTTATTGCTTTTTTGTATGGAAAATCCATCCACGTAGAGTTCGATTATGGAAATACAGTGTCTGTAGATAGTGGTAGTAAATGGATCTGACGACCACAAGATTGATTTGATGCTCTAAATAAATGTGGTGGAGTCAACCAGCACAAAGACCAGGAAGTCAACCACTAGAGGATGGACGGTAGTGGGAGAAGATAGGCTTGCAAAGTACCCTGAGGTGGTGTCAGTCTTGAAAATGTTTGACAATATATTTTTAAAAAATATTTTTATATTTTAACATTTATAACATATTTTATATGATAAAACGACCACCGTTTTGTGCCAATAATTTCAGATGAACGTAATCAAGTTTCCACGGTGCCTCTAGTGTGCATCGCCTTAATACATGTCATCAAGCCGATTTGATCTTTTCAAGTATTACCTCACTGTAGAATCGAAAAACAAAAGTCACTGTAGACAAATGCAGAACATAAGTAGAAAATTGAATATAATAGCACTCGAACAAATTGAATGAATTTTGGGAGTGGAGGCTGTTGCTGCTTCATTTCGAATCATAAGGCCACCTATAACATGTATGAAGGACCCCAGGTAAAATCTATTCATTTGGCAACTATCTGTTCATCCCCCCGGGGTTCTGTCTCTCACAGTCCAATGGAAAAATTGTGTCAACCCAAAAATGATCTTAAGATAAGCTTACTCCTCTTCAAAACAAGTTACATAATTCCGGTAAAGGCAAAATGAGAGCACGGCCAATATGACCAACAAAAGGAATTGCATAAAATGTATGAAACACAGCTTCCAAGGCTAGATGATCTTGTGTAACCCGATGTGCAGATCGGAAGATATGGAGATTAGAAGTGGGAGAGAGTAATGCCATACTGCTTTAAAGACTCGTTTCTGATGAGCTTTTATGGACTGGGATGGCTTGTTGTAATTATACCTGATATCAAAGATGTGGATCACAGGGTCTACTGAACCAGATGTGAGGTACAGACCATCAGGAGACCAAGCTTGATTGGTCAGAGCTGATTGAGAGTCGCTACTTTCTTGTTTAAAACCAAGAGAATGAATTTCCATTTGCTGTCTGATATCAAACAGCCTAAGTTGCTTCCCATGAGTCCTGAACATGAGATTTTCTATTTTAACATTCAAATGACTGACAAAAAATATGAAACTATAGTGAAAACAAAGCTCTTGTTAGGAAAGATGAACAAGAAACGTAGTTCAACCAACATGCCTCCCGGGTGACAGGAGTTTACTGCAACTGCAATGTACCTTTAGTACTGTTTTTATGCATCAAAGTCCTCATAAAGTGATATTAATTTTAAAATACTGCAGTTTATCTAGAGAGTAGAAACCAAATGGAAGGGTTGAAAGTGTGTGAAACAACATCAAACTTGGTTAATCGAGCAGATTTCTAAAAGCATAATAAGGAGACTATTAATACTAATAAACAGACGAGTTGATGACGACTCATGTCAGAAAGAGAAAAGGGGAGATATTTCTTACCCTGTTTGAACCATGAATAAATTGAAGTCACGTGGATTTGGCAGAACACTCATGCATTTGCTGTCGAGTTGATGCTTGAAGTCAGCTCTCCCAACCTGCACATCAAACCCAACAATTCTCTTGTCTGCACCAGCAGACAGTACAATCTGCTTTTGCTGCATCCCAGCAACCCCCATGACAGAAGAGGAGTGCAAATTCCTGTGCAATGTCTCTGGCTTCCATAAGCTCTCATCATCCTTCTCATTCCAAAGAACAACACCATGATCATTGCAACCAGTAACAAAACAGGTATTTTCCCAGGGCATGAACTCTATGCTGTTAATAGTACCCTTTATATGAGGCTTGTCATCCAAGAAGGTTACACGTGCTCTCTGACAATGTAAAAAGATACTACATTAAAGATTACTTATCCAAAAAAACCTACATTTTAAATGGAAGTGCATGATCCTATCATAGTGTGATGGCATGTGTACAGAGCATGTTAACTCCACTTCAGTGAAATCGATGCTATACATATGTAATTGAGACATATCTATACAAGCAGCACTGACATATTGCTCCAGAAAGTATATTCCAACCATGATCCATACCCCTTGCGTTTCATTCAAATTCAGAATTGATATCTGAGAATCCCCACTATCTGCAGTGTAAGCAGAAAATAAGCTATTTCCCAGTGGGTGCCAGGCTATATCTTCTGGCCAACGACGTTGCAATGGAGACATGCAATCTGTGGTGCTAAGTATAGAGGCACCTGACCTGAAATTTAAGAGGGGGGAAACAAGATGCTAGATGAGCACCTTCGCATTACAGAACTGAAGATTGAGCAATGAAACTGCATGTTATTGCCACAAACAGAAATTATTCCATGCTTCAACCAACTAAAATGGAAGCAACTGAGGATTATTTCTCTCATAATTAATAGCACCTAGAAATCTGTTCTTTATCAATGCAATAGCAAATAAATGTGAAGCATTTTTTTGCCTAAATAGCAAATGGATGCTTATAATTTCAAGGAAGCTGGTTGCTCAAACAAAAAAAAATGATCTTCTGAGGTCTTCTCCAGAAGTAGTCATTAATGTTCATGGACACAAAGCTGCAGTTAAATAGCATTGGCCTGGAGGGTTGTGAATTTGAAGAAGTTGGTGGCAATTTTCATGGGCAGGTGCAGGCGCGAAACTTTTCTTTCTTTGAGAGAAATCTAATTTTACAAAAATCAAGAGAACTAACTACACATGACGCATGCATGAGAGACCACCCTTGTCAAAATCTTTATCAAAGTGATCTTGGGAAACATGATATTACTTTCCATTAACCAGTGAATAGCACCCATAAAAAATTTCCATGACACGTCATCTCTTCTAGTTCAAACACTAATATACAAGAGAAGCGTCTCTCCTCCCTCTCCCCGCCAACAAAAAAAAAAGGCAGATAATGACAACTCTTAGTAAAGGGCCTTAACTGGAAAACACAAGAAAAAATCACCAAGAACACACGTCTGGAAGGGAATCATATTCCTGCATCCATCCTCAACTACTCATGGAATTGCAACTACATTCCTGTTTTATGACATGACAGAATGAAGTGCAAAGATGTAAAATTGTCTTCACTTGTGCGCAAAGAATATTCCATACAGTTTTGTAAATGCAAGGAATTGACTCTCTCTGAAATACCAAATACCAACGCATCAACAACTTTTTGCAACTCTCCATCTAGCATGTTCATTTTGTTCAAGGTTCACCATGTGTTATATCTCTTTCAAACTTACAAAATCTCAAAATGATAAGCTTAATGACATGGTAGGCATGCTCTCCACATTGTGGATCATCTGTCAGCTATTCATGAAAGTTAATGTTAAAAAAGTGAACACAAACTTTAAGACTTACCCTTGAGCTTGAAGTTGCCATAGGTGGACCATTCCATCCAAAGCACTGTATGTATTCAAAGCAGTAGACAAAAAATAAATTTTGTAGATATTACAAGCGAATAAGAGAATACTGATACCATGTCTTTTTACATAGCAAACATTACAAATTGGGAAAAAATCAAGTAAAGAAAATCATGCAAGATGAACTTGAGATTGACTTTTCATATGACCTCACTCGTGCATCTTCTTCCTTAAGACCAAAGAACTCATAGCTGGAACAAAAACTCCCCATGCTTGAAGCCACTTTCAGGTGCACTCTATGAGTTAGGAACGAAGATGTTTTGAGAAATTGTCAGCCATTGTTTTGGCCTTGTTTGTTTGGTAAAGAAGGTGTTTTTGACTATATTTATGCATCTTTCATACAACACATGTAGTTTGAAATCTACGACTTCATTAGGTGTTCTTCTCTTCACGATTCAATCCCCCACCCAAGTCTAACCCACCCAACAAGCACTAATTTATGATGCTTTATGCTTCTATAGATTTGAAAGAACTAGCGTGTTTGATTAAGAAGATGACATTCTTCCGATGGAAAATCACAGTTTAAAATGTCAAAAAGAAAGGGGCAAATAGCGACAGCTAATCATCAGGCAAATTAAAACATCTCTGGGTGATAGCAGGGATGTTCTTGAAACTATCTTCCACATTCTAAAGGTGTGAGGATAAAAAAAATGCAGGATGAAGTCAAATTCCATGTTATTTTCTGTCGTTCGATTGGTTCTCATTTGTAGGTAATATGAACAAAAAATTCTCATGTCTTCAATCATGTGAAAAGAACATGACTTTCGTTCATAACAACTACTTCACTCTCGATAGTAACTAGGTGAATCACCTGGACACAAAAAGCTGATCATTGGCTGGACATACAGCAACATTTCTCAACTTTCTTTTGTGCTGACTAGGGATATGATTACTTGTATGGCAGTGGACTGTGCATGGAGAAGAGCTCCTAGACACCAGTGGAACCAATTCCTTGTGTTCTTTCTGTTCTGAGATTATACAGAAAAATTACGTGAGCAAGTAATTAAGTACCAAGTGAAGTAAAATGCAATCCCAGATTAAAATTATGAACGAAGAAAATACACACGGCATCAAAATGAAAGTAAAATGCAATCCCGGACATATAGTTACCAATCTTCCTTTTCGTTCCTCTATCCTGAATTTCAACAACTTCAACATCAGAAGACGAACTACTGTGAGAACTTTCCATCTTCACATTCATATCACTATAAGATTTTTCCACTTTCACATCTGCAACACTACTAGGTTTTTCTACTTCAGCATTCGCAACACCATTAGAGGGAGTAGAAAAACTTGGTCGAGCACTAGAACAACTCATTCTCGCACCTAGACGCACCAATTTTAGTGGTTGAGGAACCTTCGGAATCACAAGTTCAGTGCCAGACTGGGGCTGGCTTCTAGGAGAAGCCTCATTTGCACGAACCGGACTTGGAGATTTCCTCCCCTTCACATTCTTAATTCCATTATCTACAGAAGGCTTATTCGGCGCTGTTGCATTGCCTTTTCCACCTAGACGGCCCAATTTCACCTGCGATTCCTCTAACCTCTTCTCCGCTTCGACAAGCTGCACCCAAACAAATAATCAACCCACTGATTTTATTTTTTTTAAGACAGCTAATCAAACAACTAATTTTAGTTTTTTCTCTCCTTTTTTTTAATTAATCTATCAATCATGAAAAAAATAAAAAATATACCAAAGAAACTACCTTATTTGTTAACTGCCATTACTATCATAACTATATAAAAAGAGACCGCATCTCATAGGAAAAACAAAAAGGGGAAATGAAGAGGTGTGAAAATTAAAGACAAGAAACAAAGGAAGCAACCTGAGTCTGATAATAAGAAATGCGTTGCTTAAGACGCTGAAGTTCACGGGAACGATGCTCGATTAGAGAAATCAAAGCGACTTTTTGCTCCTCTATGCTATCTTCCTCTTCCTCTTCTTCCCTGCCGTTGCTCTCTTTGGGTCTTTGATTTGGTGATACTTCATCATCGCCGTCGTTGTTTTGCTGCTCCACTTCTACTTTCGGCTTTTTAAGAGCCGGAGATGGCTTGCTCATTTTGTTTTTTTTAACTAAGTGTTCCGTCCAGTGCCGTTTTGCGTTTGCTTTGTTTGTCAATGAGAGCGCGGGAGAGGGAGGGGGGAGGGGATGAATTTGTAATTTACAGGGGTATCCGTGGCTCGGGCTCCAGTACGTGCGGGGCAATTTTTTCTGATATAAAAGAAAAATACCGTGCAATGTTAATGATTTCAGAGAATAACAAAGAATTGAGAGAAAATAAAATACAAAAATATAATGATTATTTAAAAATATATATTTTTTTATATTATAAAAAATATTGTCTCGGCATTTTTAAAAGGTTTGCATGATTGTTTTATAGCAAAATTAATAGATAAATAAAAGCATGATAACCCTTTTAAAAAATAAAAATATAATATAATTCTCACTGAGTCAAATATTAAATGGAAAAATCAAAAGAAAAGAATGATAAAAATAACATATCGGATCCATCCATGTCAGCCAATCAAATTGGTTGTGAGATCGAGATAGTATCATTAAAAACAAAATTAATAAAATTGGAAAAAGAAAAAAAAATATTTTATAAAAAATTGAATAATTTCGAATTAACCTCTCAAGTCCATGATTTGGAACAAGAGATCAAGATAAACTCAAGTGAGAAAATAATAAAACTTAATTTACAAGCAACTTAATTTTTTTAAGGATGAAACTAAAAGACGAAGAAGAAGAATATAAAAAAAAAAACCAAAATTAATCTGCTAAAATCATTTAAACCTAGACCTAATTCATGAATTCACCTCTTTAAAGGCAAGTCCAACAAAAATGAAACTGGATTTTCAATAAATTAAATGTTGAGGGGTGAGATTGCAAAAAAAAAAATCAATAATAAACTTAAAATAAAATAAGTAGCAATAAAAATAAAATAATTCAGTCCTTGATTTTTGAAAATAAAAAAGCTTAATAGTTGTCCACTATTGAAATGAAGCCCCCATTACTTTAATTCAATTCAAAATAAAAAAGAAACTTATTAATTCTAGCCCACCGATCTCCATGGTCACCAAAAAAAAAAATCTTCATTTAAAAAAAATAAATACAATGCAACTATAATTATTTTTAACCATAAGTTGTCATGTGGAAGTTTGGTTAAAATTGATGATAAATAATTGTGCAAATGATCATCTTCTATAACAACACACTCAAGTATGAAAACCCTATTAGCAACGGGTCTTAACTTGTTGTTCCTCTTACTCATGTACTTGGTCAAAAATATCAGTGTTTGGTTAATCTCTATTAGAAAAATAAAATGGGGACAGGTTGTCAAAATCATGTTTTTGATCCAATATAAAAAATATTATGTAAACTTTGATTGTAAAATCATAAAATTACAAGTATTTTTTTTAAATGATTAGATATTGATAATTTTAGTAGAGAAATTAATTACATTATTTTTTTAAAAATGATTAGATATCGTCAATTTTAGCTGAGAAATTAATTACATTAAAATTTGATTAAAAAAGTCAATAATATTATAATTAGGAAATAAAATAAGCTAAAATTTCTCAATACATTGCGAATCTTCAGTTTTCACAAATTCCATGTAAGTTTTAATCATGATTTCAAACACAACGTTATCTCTCCTATGGTTGAATTACAAAGCTTATTATATATGTTTGGAAATATAAAATGTCTATTCTCTTAACTAGAATTGTAACAAAGTTTCGCCACTAGCTCTTAATGTGTTCAAAACAATAAAAGGAGATCCAGGTTGACATAATTGACAAGATTTAGTTAATGATTTTGACATGATGCCTAACGAAGCTCTAGCCATGCATCTGGAGATGAAATCCAACATAATGAAATCTAATTTTCTTCACCATCCACAGCTTGTCCAAAAGCTGATAAAGAGGGACATTGTTTCAAGCAACAAGATCAACTTCATCACGGTCAGGAGGAACCACATCTAGTCTCATCATACTTCGATATTGATCGGGGACAGGTGCACCAGCCTGCACACACAGCTCCACTACAGCTGGAGCCTTGCCATAGTACCTCTTCAAATTGTTATCCAGAGGAAGCCCATTCGAATCTCGAACATGCCAGACATAATTGGGAACCACAAGATCATCAATAGTTGCTTCTTGCCATGCGTGCAGACCATCACGATACTGATGCTTTGTTGCCTTGCACATCCTCACCTTGTGTCCCTTAGGGCCTACCTGAACTTCGGGACAATATCCGCAGGTTAACACACCATACTTTTCCATGATCTTCTTTGCCCCAGATATCATTTTGAACCATGACTCCATGGTCCCAATGCTTATTTCCCTTAAATCAGCCACTCCCTCGTGTGATTCTTCCATTTGATCAGTTTCTTTATCCACTATAAAATTTCTTGCTTCATCAAATTTAGTTTCAAGATCTGGAACCGTCAGAGGACCAAGGTTCTCATCATGCGTATTACGCTCATTTTCATCATTTTCCTTCGCTTGCTCAAAGTCTACAATTCTTCCTTCAATAGAGTAAACGGGCTTTGTCCTCCTCTTTGTAGGGTGCTTTTCAAGGTCGACACCAGCCTGTATACAGAGCTCTACGATGGCAGGGATACGAGGGACCCTGCGACTCTCGTCATGCACAACTCTTGGCTTACCAACACGATCATACAGATGATAGGATTTGGGGAAGAAAACCACATCATGCACCCTCCCCTTTCTCCAAACATGAGTGGAACTCCTCATTCCACTTCCAGGACCAGTGCAGGTTCGAATTTCATGACCCACGTGGCCAATATGTAACTCATGGCAGAACCTGGATTAGAGAACCTAATGACAATAAGTAGACCAAAAAACTAAAAATCAATAGAATTACACAAACCATTTTCTCGGAAGTGAAATTCTCAATCAAAATTGTAAATTTCCTAACTATTCATTATTCAACTGCACTAAGAATAAATTCGAAACAAATACCGAAATGACCACAATTGACTCACTCAGAAATCTAGAGTGAAACAAGCTCCCCCTGTCCATTCCTAAAGTAGTATTGTTTGGTTGACCGGTAACAAGGATTATAATTCTACAATAAATAATAGATCTTATTCTCAGTGAATGCATTATTCCATTCCTTCAAATTCATTGAAATTGAATTCAGAATCCTATTCTCCTTCCAATGCTAACACTTTAAATTCAAATTTGTAAACAGAAATTCACAAATAGATCCACAGACCAAAAACCGAGTCTCCTTTTCATTTCATTTTATCTGAACTTGATAAATTACCCCATTTCTTTGCTACCATTTAAATCAACAATAACAAAATTCAAGTTCAAACCAAATTAAAACACAAATCCCATTTAAAATTCAATCTAAATTCACAAACGGAACCAGACCCACAAGCCAAAATCCAATCTTTCAACCATTTCTTACCTGCACTTCTGAACAGGAATAACTTTAACAAGCTTAGAAATCCCAGAAATCAAAGCTTCACGAGCTTCATAAACTTGGTGAGCAACAGGCACGAGTTGAGGGACTAACAAACCATTATCAGGAGGATTCTCCAACATTCTACAAGGTTGTAACTTTCTTGCTTCCCTTTCTTCTTTAGCTCTTTTAATGAGCACTTTCATAGGTGTAACATACGGTTTTCTTTCTGACTTGTCTCTAACAGGTTTTGGTATGTCTTTGAATGATGGGTCATTTGTTTCTGTCCCATAGGGTAAGGGAATGGGTGTTTTTGTTGAGAAAAAATGGGTTAAGTTTGGTCTTTTCGAGAGTAGGTGTTGGGGCTTTAGTATTTTGTGCATTTTAAGCAAGGATTTGTTAGGGTTTCTGATGTTAGTGATTTTGTCACTGGAAAAGGTCCAGAGCTTGATTAGTTCAGAAGCAACAAAACACTGAAGAGGACTAGACTGCAGCAGAAAGACCCACCCACCGCTTATATATTGAAAGATATCTTGGTTTATACGAGCCCCGATGACATGATTTGTGATTGCATGTCTTAACTTGTTGTTTCTCTTGCCCATGTACTTCGTAAAAAATGGTAATAAGTTGAATAAATATATTTTTGATTAAAAGATAATAATATAAATATAAAAATACATTTGATCCCGTATAAATCTTTTTTAATTTTTTATATTTCAAAAATAAAATATATAGGGAATATATCTTCGGAGCAAGACTCAAGTAATGGATTGGGGGAGTCAACTCCCTCCATCATCTCTACAAGATACAACCACTAGTTCCTCACATGGGTAGGTTGCAAGTCCTAGAAAAGCTGAGGGCTCCGGCCAAACTAGACTCTGCTGCACTCATCCAGTAATCCATTTGCTATGCCAAAACACGAAATTGGACTGTATCTGTATCCTGGAGCTATTTAGTTCAAATATTTCGGAGCATACTTTATCTAAGAGAAATATAAATGATTGCGAGATCCCTTAATTTTCACCTGATAGCCAGAACCTTTCTCACTTGATACTTAAAAGTTAATCCTCAAAACTTGCCTTTTTCTACAGAATCAAACCAGCTCCATTGATGAGATTGCTTGCTCCCACTCAAAAAGCTGGCAGAGGATATGACTGTCTAATTTGTTTGCTTGTGATATGCTCCAGGCTACTTTTCCTCTTGGCCATGTTTCAGAAGTTGATATCGAATGATGTTCCTTTTGTGTTGTAAGAGTGATGTTTTATTAGCTTAGCTTTTTGACAAGATGTTGATGGTTAAGGAAGATAGGTTTCATTGTGTTGAAATTTGATATGGAGTTACAGTTGATATAAGACTATAATCAACAAGCAGGCAGAAATAATAATAATAAAAACAAAAACAGAGATGGAATGACAAATAAATAGTATTGTTATTGATAGCATTATGAGGACTTCCAAAAATCTCTACAAACAGGAGGATGCATTAGCGAGCGATAACTCTCCTCGAGCAAATCAGGCTAGACCTAGGGACTAGAACAAGAAACAGGATCAACAGGGAACCCAAAACATACAACGAAAAGGGAAATTGCAGAGATACAAAACTGAAAAAAACAGGAAGATCTTCCTCTCCTGCACAGCCAGAGAGCTTCTGTACATTGAGAACTTTAGTTCAAATGTCTGAAATTTGCCTTTGTTAAGCCATCCTCTATAATCATAATTAGGCTAGATGGGAAAATTTTGGTGGGAACAAAGAAAATTCTGAACCCACTTGATTCTGAAGATGCACTCTGGCATTCAGAACTTAGTAAAGTGAGTCTCTATAGCCAAAAAGGGAGTTGTCACTTGTCAGGTCACCCCTAATATACATAACTGGGGTGGATATGACTTTTTGCAGCCATACAGGGTTGGAGTTAGTATCTTGGGCAAAGGAAACTACTCAGTCGGAACCCGATGGAGAGTGTATTCCATGTGGAGAGTCCTCTCCATTAGCCAAAGTGGAAGGGCTCCCACTATGGTGGTTCTCCTCATTGCCACTGGATCGAGGTTTACCCAACCTTGATCGAATATGAGTACCCATGGGGAATGGTTCCTGCAAAGAAAAAAAAAATATAATGGTTTTAGCGTCCATAAAAAAAAGCGCTGTCATTTATTGAAAAGATAAAACGTTGAGTAACACTGAAAATAGTCCTGAAAAATCAATCTTCTTGAATTTTTGTGTACTAAATTATGACAAGCCACAACTACGCTGAAGCACTTGTAGACGAGAGAAGATAACCAAAAGAAAAATCCTAATCACCAAACACCAGAGTTTGCAACAACTTCAACCTTCCTTGTATTATTACATTCTTTGGTATTTTTTATTCTCATAATGATATGGGATTTATAATCTATGACATACTTTCAGTTGATCAACTATTTTTCACTTGTTTTTTGGGAAAAATAAAAATTCTACGTTGGTCATTATCAGACAAACTAGTAGAAAATATGTAACATGCAAGTATTTGGTTATTAGCTAATTAAATTTGAAATGTAAAGATATATCACTTCAAAAAGATGCCTGAACCAGTGGCAGTAAATTAGCATTCAAAAGATCTCTGCCAGCTAATCTGGCAGCACCAATATATAGGAAGTCATATACCATAAATCAGTACACCATGATCAAAAGACAAACAAAGAACAACCCAAGTAGCCAATGATTCGACCTTTGACAGGCTGACTGGATGTCAAAGTATCTTACCGGGTCACCAGCATTGGGACCATCAGAATGAAAGAGTATAGGACGGCAGCGTTTATCCTCATTCATCAAGCTTGAATTCTGGAAATGGGCAATAAGGGCAGTTTTTCCCTGAATACGAGCATATGCAAGAGATGCCACTTTCTCACTGTTGAACTTCTCCCACTTTTTGCCATTGAATGCCTACAGAAGACATTTTCTGCCTCTGTTAGTTTCTACATCTCACATACATGAAGGATAATTCCTTTCATACTAATGAACATAAATTACTATCACTCCACTCAAGCCAATAACACACCTTATGGAATGGAATGATCTGTTGAGGATCAGTCATATTGATGAATGCATAGCCCACATTGCATTTGTTCTGTTAAATCATGTTATAAATCTCAATTAGAGCTTAAGAACAGGAAAACAATGTCATATACATGTGTGCATTGTGCACCATAATATTATTATATACTAGAGGTCGATTCACTAGCCTTGAAGTCAATTGGCAAGTAAATAAAATCATAGGTTCCTCGACACTGCTCATCAATTGCAGCCAGAAGCATCTTTGAAGTATATCTACAAGAACCACCAGATAAAATTAGAAGACAAAAATATAAAGTGCAAAGAACACAGAAATGCACACAGGGCATCCAAATGCTGTCAGATTCCATAAGCAACCAAGAAGACAAATGGCCAAAAGCAGCAAACTTGACATGCAATGAATGTGAACACCACCTTTTTAAGTAATAAGCCCCAGTCTACTGACATGGTTGAATTAGATGGCCTAGACTAAAAATATTGTATCGGTCAAGTGGGGGTGTTCCCACATGCTGTAAGGTTGTTGGCGGTTCCCAATCAGAGAAATTGGAAACTAACCCAAAACATTACCAGCATGGATGTAAATCATGAAAAAACAAGCCATACATTGCAAGTTTGCCACCTCAACCATCACAGAGAAATTCACTTAAGACAGTTTAATAAAGCCTTGGCCTTTAAGACATTTTTGGGGGAAATTCAGATCATGAAGGCAAACAGGAAAAGGGTTGAATGGGCAGAATTTTCACGTACTTGTTTGGAATGTTCTTTATCATCAATGTGGTTCGGTTGTCACCGCCACGTAGTATGCAGTCAACGTCAAGTTCATATTGTTTCTTATCTGAATGATTTGAATTCGATTCAATTCTACGATGTGAGCAGTTCCGCACACGCTCATTAGGAGAACCAAAGGAGGCTGGCATTGAAATCATTGGGTTCCTCCCAGGAAACATTTGGCACATCTGTGGGGAAGTGGGCAGGCCAGAGCCTTTAGTCATGTCCATACAACTTCCACCAACATGAGAGAAAATGTTGTGGGAGGCAATTTCCATTGGATGTGGTGGAGAGCTGCCAGGAAAACCCACACTCCGAAGAGCACCCAAGTGAAAATTAGAAGCTTCAGGAGACTCGCCAGAAAATGTGTGCCGCCTGTCCCACAGAGAAGGATTGACAGCTGGCGCAGATCCAATGTGGTGGGGTGCAGGTGCAGAGTTCAGCATAACTGTATGTCCTTTGGGGAACCCAGGCATGTGTGGAACATGATGAACATGAACACCGTTGACAAATGATGGTGAATTAGACCAAATCATGGCATTCGAAGGATGTTGTTGACCTGACTTGGAATTCTTCCATACATAATGATGCCCAGGAAGAGTGCAGCTTCCAGTTCCAGGAGATCCAAAAACTTGAAAAAGATTCCACACAATAATGAAAATAAAAAAAGTCAGTAAACTAAAAACTGAGGAAGCTTTTATAACAATGGTAAATTAGATTTAAACTTTTAAAGAGAGCAACTGGTTCAGTTTACATATGGACCGACAGTACTTGCCGCAAAAGGGGTTCTCTCCATTATCGATTTTGTAACAGAGTCAAAAGACCATAAGTTTTCAATAAATCTGAAGCATTACTATAGCTGTTCTTTTATATCTATCAATGCAACAAAGACATATTTTCAAATTTACAAGCTTGTCAATATCAAACTTTTCAAATTCCCCAGGCCATCTTTGAAATTAGGAATCTAAAATTCTCTCATCATAAAAATTTTTTATTACTGATTTTCATCCTTCGTGGAAAAGATATACAAGAAAAAAAAGTTCTAAAAAAAATGGTGCATGATAAATGATGATATCAGAACTTACCCCCTCCATTAAGCTCCATCAGGTGCCCGTTTGACCCTACCCCTCGAATGTGTAAGCTGTTAATTCCTTCTGTCACTTTGGAAGTGAAATTGCCGGGCATGTCTCTGATAGTGCTTGGAGAGTTGTATGGAATACTTTTGGCAAAACTATCATGGTACTCTGGCAAGGAATGAGGATGAATACTTGGCATACATTGGTTCCCAAACTTCATTTCATCTATGGAGAATTGTTTAGCAGCACTTGCTGTCACTGGAGATGGTAAGTTGTTTGAAACACTAGAACTCCTGTGAAATTCAGAGAATGCACCCAGCGGTGATGGGATAGCAGAATGTAAGACCTGAGAAGATCCATTAGCCATGTAGCTAGATGCTGATACTCCAGGAGAAAAAGTGGCTGTGGAACATGTTAACAGAGGATGAGAAAAAAAATCCCTTCAAGGAAAACAGGTTCAGCCCATTTAATTGAAACAAATTATGTCAGACAATCCTACCCAATGGTCCAGATGATAAGTCATTAAAAGGGCTTTGCGAGAGATTATGTTCAGCTTGCTCATGCTCAGGCTGTTGCATCAAGCTGCCAATAAAAAATTGAATAAATTATCAGCAGCAGATTAAGAGGAAGAACAGTTGAAAAATCTGCAAGCAGCATATCAAAGAATCACCAATCCAAGTTCAAGCAGAAGAAAGATAGAAGCAGAGAGTTGAAAAGGACACAAAGTAGCAAGCAATTTGGATTGTGCCTATTTTAAGACCACATAATAAATATTAGATGTCGAAAGGACACTAAGGTCCTTTTCAACAGTTTCGACAGCAAAGTTTTAAACTCTCTGCTTCTATCTTTCTTCAAATGGGGTTTCATGTGAAGTGAAATACCTTCTATTGCCCCCTGGGTGACTTGATTCAATCTTGATCTGCTTGCCAGCAACGTCACTCCTATTTAGTGCAGAAAGGGCTGCTTCTGCAGCCCTAATATCATAGTATTCTATGAATTTGTGATGATGCTTGACTGGGGATTCACGGATCTGCAAATAACAGTATTAGATTGGGAAATATTTCATCTTTATGTAAGAACCGAAACAATGCTCCGCAAACCAACTACCTCTTTAATTTCCCCATAAACACCAAATATTTGACGAAGCTCGTCAATTGTAACAGAAGAATCAAGGTTGAAGACCACTAGAGTGCCCTGGTTCATATCTTTCTCTGATGGATTTTCCTGATAGAATAGATAGCCAAAAAGAAACACCAAGCTACAAAAGGTCAAATGAGCCATACAGCAATCAAATATGTACACAGAAAACAAGCAAACATGATCATGCCCATAAGTTCAAAATAAAAACATAACACTAACGCACTTTTGGAATTGAATAATGTATGTCAAGATTCCTATGCTTCAATAGCTTATTTTGAAGTGCACTCATTGCATTTCGAGCTGCTCTTATATCATAATAAGAAATCATCACAAAGCCACGGTGCTTGCAAGCTGTATAGAGAGTTTGAATATCTCCGTATTGCTGACAGAACAAAACAAGAATGTCAGATGACTTGCAGGATAAACTGGATGTACTTGCTGACGCAAATCAAATAAATTACTGCAAAACATAGAATAATATGCACCTCAAAAAGAGCCTTTAATTCAGAAACTTCAATGTTGCTATTAATGTTTCTGACAAAAAGTGTTCTAGAAGGATGGCCAACAACAATTGAACCATTAGAGTCCCCTAGACCATTGGAAACTCCCCTGAGGAGACCAGAATTTCCTCGGGCTACATCCCCTTCTAATTCCATGCCTCCACCACTGCTGAACAGGTCAAAATCTTCCATATCATCCAAGTTATTAATCTGAGCACCACGCCCAGATTCAGTAGTCACTCCAGAAAACAGGTTATCTTCAGTTGGGAGGAGATTTCCTATAGTTTTCGCCTCAAGTTCTTCAAGAGATTCAAAAGGCTCTTCTTCCTCATGGGAAGAAGTGATGGTCTTAGCAGGTTGATGAGATTGAATGTCATTTTCTGATGACCTCACTGCAAATATGCACGGTGGATTTGTCAAATGTATGGCAACTGATAACTTTAAATCTTTTAGATAAGGTTGGCATCACAGAAAAATAGAATCAACTGATAAAAAGCATTACTGAAAAGATATAAGATAACAAAATTTAAACATGTTCAAAGATTTATCCCAAAAAATAGAGTTTGCAATTTACAAACAGGTTCACATGATGACAACAAGACATTCATGACAAGAGCTCTCCTCAATACATGATACGGTAAGGAATGCCATGAGAGAACACATGATAAAAAAAATAGTTGCATGTGTGTTGTACAGAGGAGGCTTACACTTTCTATTGAATATTTCAGAGAATGAGCTCGAGAAGAGACTGCTTTCCCACTGGGTCCCACTGATATCAACCATACTTCTCCCTGTACTATAGGATGCAGGTTGCATCGACAAACTTGACCAGGGTTTTGGATGATGATCCATAGAACTCCATGCATGCTTGGACTTATTAGCACTTCCTTCACTAATCAGTGACTTCTCCTTTGGGTCTCTGGCTAGAATTGACCGCGATAACTCTGTGTGATGCATTGGAAGTGGCCCACCTGATGAAAACCTTTCCATAGGCAAAGAAGCTGCACAGTTGCCGCTAGGAATTTCTATCTTTCCATCCATTCCCACTGAGGGACAAGATTATACAATAATTAAAACAGAGATATCCTCCAGGCAAATCCGGTAAGACATTATTTAGTTAAGAAACTTCACATGTTGTCCCAGAACACAACCAGGCAGATTCATTTAAAAGATTTGAAGATATATGTCAATAAGATATTAATTAAGAATTGTTAGACACTGAAGCAGGAACACCATGTCAGCAATTACACTATGAAAACTGTCACTGTTGTTTCACAACACTGTAACAAGAACGGGAAACAAAGATTGATAAAAAGATCTCAACCTGAGTGGAGTAAGATATAAATCTAGATATCATGATTGTTGGACAACAAACATGAAATTTATATGGCCATAGAAATACCAGCGACGGGCATGGAAAGCTACTGATGATGCTAATTCAGTTTAAAATATCATAAATCATTCACTCAATGTATGTGCTCAAACATCCACTCCAGATCTCCAATGACTTGACTTTTACATATAAAAAAAGTTCAAGTTAAACCATATTTGCTACGACCCACTACAAAAGCCAATTCTATCAAAGGAGACTTTTAAACAACACTAGTTAGCAGATTGAAGTAGTTAAAAAGGCAAATAATTAAATGGCACCAACCTTGCTGATCAGGCATTGCATTAGGCTTCCAAAATCCAATTTGTCTCTGTCCAATACAAATTGCAAACAAATTACTTAAATATCAAACAGAAAGAATATCACTGTGCCACTTCTTTAGGTACAATGAGGGCCACCAAGTCATAAACAGAAAGTTAATCTAGATACAGCGCAATCTCAAGGGTCACCAGATAATATTTGAACTTACCTCAGAAGGAAAATGGATGTCGTCAAGATAGTGGGAGGATGCAGCAGTACTACCCCTATGATCCATAACTTCAAACGGCATGCTGCAGCTTTAGACACCCAAAAACTCTCAACAAAAATGTCCTTTACTATCAAAATTATTGGCTCTGTGCGCTGCTCATTGCTTGCCCTTCTTCTGTGGAGAACTCAAAAGGGTCAAAAGTCAGTTTCTTCAAACATAACAAATAGCTAAGAGACTTCGATATCTTTTACATTGTTACAAAAAAGAAGGGGGGGCAGTTTAAGCCCACATCATTTTAAATTATAAACAGTGGAAAACAGTTATCAAAATTAAAGAAGCATGAGCCCATAAAACAACCACTTGTTCAATGACACGAAAAGGTTGGTGCTTTCTTGCTAAATTAACAAACCCAAAAGAGATTATGCAAAAAAAAAAAAAAAGACTTTTTAACAATTAGTATAGTCGTAAATTGTAATAATAATTGTTGTAGTTGTTGTTTTAAAAAAAAAATAGTCGCTAACCTGCCAACAACAAAATCATTGATGCAAATGCCATGAATATCTGAAACAGGATTATAATTATAATGACTTCCTAATTACTTTTAACAAAAAATAAAGCTTTGTAGAAAACAAAGTGAATTTTCCCATGTTTAGAAAAATAAAAAACAGAAAGGAAATGTACAGATCAAGCAAAAAGAAAAGGAAGCAAGCTCCAGTTTTGAAGGAATTGTAATTACTTAAAATTAACTATTTTTAAGACAAACTATCAAACGCTGAAACACACACAAAAAAAAAAAGCTCAATTTTTTACAGAAAAAAAAAATCCCAACATGACAAACCTAGAGGAACCAGAACAAACAAAATTCAATCTTTGAAATTTATTATAAACTTAAACCTCAAAATTAAGCTAAAAAATCCCAACTTTTAAAAAACAGTAATCACTAAAAAAAAAGTTGAATCCCTTATGACCAGAATTTGACTCAGTCTAATAAAACAGAAAAACCCACCTTTCCAGAAGAAAAAAAACAAAAAGCTAGATCACCTTCATCATCTCCAGTTTCCCCCTCTCCCCGAGAATTGTGTGTATTACAGAGAGAAAGAGGAAGAAATACACAATTAAGAGAAAATGAAATTTCAATTTTGTGATCTACAAGAGACTCATTTTTCTTTTCTATTTGCCAGTGCAAGCTTTTTGGAATGGAGAGAGAGAGAGATTAAGGGAAAGAAACAACAAATAGGAAACAAACAGAATATACTTTTGTTATGACATAATTTGGAACCCGGGAGTAAAAGGTGTGAAAATTCCGGCGAATTGGTGGTCGCCGGTCAGACCGTGAGTTTTAGAGAGAGAAACGGGGGAGTTGTTAGAGAGAGGGAAAGATGTTTGTTGAGGCCTGAGGGAGGTTTGGTTTGAAATGAAGACAAGACAGAAAAGAAACAGGCGGGTGTAAATAAGTATAATGTAAGACTCTGATCTGATGGCAAGATTTTATTTTCTTTTTATTTTATTTATTTGTTTATGTGTGTGGATAACACGGAACGTATTAATGCAAGACTGGCATTGGACTTTTATTCTACTTTGATTCGGAGGGTAAAAGGGCATCTTTGGTTTGGGTTCCCTATTTTATCATTAAGATATAATCCCATTTTTAAAACCTTTTTTTAAAAAATAGATTTATATTTTTTAAGTTTTTATATTATATATTAATATTAAAAATAAAATTTATTCATAAAATATTATTTTCCTATTTTCACAATAAAAAATAATTTGAAAAATAACTTTCATCGCACTCTCTCGGCAATACTATATTGGAGTTATATTTGGATAGTGCGAGACACAATATTTCAAAAGTATTTTTAAAAAAAATTTTAAAAATAATTTTAAATTTTAAAAAAAAATAGTATTTTTAGATATTTTGATTTTGATTGGTTGATATCAAAAATAATTTTAAAAAAATAAAAAATATATCAAAAAATATTTTTAAAAATAACCACAATTTCAAATAGGAACTTATTAGCTTGGATAAACTTGGTAATTTATTTTTATTTAGTTTGATCAAATGAATATTTTTACCATACTCTCAAATAGTTAATTCGAGAAAGCATGGTCACCTGAACAGCTGCATAAGCCGGTTAGTTTGGCTACACCTACCACCAGCTAAGACGGAGGGTCGAGTGGCTGTGGCTTGGTGGCTCGATTAAGCAAGCTTTAACGGCGCTGCTTGTTGATGCTTTGAAGTCACGGAAATGTTTAAAGATTAATGAGCTAGCTTGCCGCTATCATGTATCCCAACTGTACATATGCTTTGTCTGAAGATTAATGACGTGTTTTGGATATAATTACTTTTTTAAAACTTGATTTTTATTTTTTGGTTAAAATAAAAGTTGCGCGTGTGTTTGGCTGGCAATAATTTTGCTTCAGATAAAAAATAATTATTTTTAAATTGAAGACAGTTGTTTCTAGACAAAAATAAAAAAAGAGGAATATTTGGTTGGCCATAATTTATTGATTTCAGCCCGTATTATATATTTTTTAAAAAGATTTTGCTATATTCCAGTTTTCTCAAGCTCTAGATTTGTTCCTGGAGAAACTCTCACTTTTTTGGTATTGTATTTTAAAAGTATTTTAAAAAAAATATATTTTTATTTATTTATTTACTTTAAATTATTTTTTGGATGATTTTAAATCATTTAAGATACTGATTTAGAAACTAATTTTTAAAAAATAAAAATATATATTTTGATATATTTTTAATAAAACAATATTTTCGAAAACAACTTCAAACACATTTTCGAATATTCACTTTACTGGATCTCATCTTTATCTTTCTTATTTTCTTTTCTTTTTCAAGATTTCTGGATTATTTATTGTTAATTTATTGTGTGGATATTATTTTATTGCATGTGATATTTAAGTATTGGAATGCACAGCTAATCAATATAACGAGGGGGGATTCACAAAAAAATATATATATATTAGAACCACGGGAACAAAAGATTAATTTTTTTTTTTGAAAGGGTTCCAAAATTATTGTAGTGAATATAGTTTTTTTTAATTAAAAAATATTTTTTATGTCAACATGTCACAATCATGAAAAAGACTTAAAATATATTAATTTAATATATTTTATATAAAAATAACTTGAAAAATATTTCAAAAATAATAGGAGCCTAAACTAACAACAACAATAATGATAATAATAAATTATCTAGAGACAGTTAGTTTTTTTTTTTAAAAAAAATCTATTTAAACTGTCTATGTAGTGAGTAATTATTACAAATGATATTTTATGTAATATTAATAAAAAAGAATATCATAGGAATGCTGCTTCTTTCCTACTCTGTTTGGGAATATAATTAAGTTTATTTTTTAAAGTGATTTTAATAAATAAATATATTTAAATTATTTTTATTAAGAAATATATTAAAATAATTTTTATTTTATTTTTAAAAATTTATTCTTAATATTAACACGTGAAAATAATATTAAAACATTAAAATATTTCATTTAAATTTTTTTTAAAAAAAAAAACATTTTTAAACAGTTCCAAACTGTGGGGGGAGAGACACCAGGAACAAACTCACTGGCACCTTTTTTGACATATATCAATCAAGATGCCCAGTTGTCCATTACCTTTATTCTACGAGGAAAATCATCCCTTAATAGATGCCTTAATCATTTCGTGTCAACTAACAACCGCAGTATTGCTCCTCTCCCGCCCCCTAAAATGACTTGACCGCGCTAATTAACTGTTTTAAGTTCGGTTATTAGTTGTTTTTTAAAATATTTTTTTATTTAAAAACATATTAGAATAATATTTTTTAAAAAAAATATTTTTGATATCCATGAAAAAATACAGAAATTTTTAATTTAAAATAAAATAAAAATTCAAATTTCTGGTTGATGCTCTGCTCGAACCATTCATTGATCGTCCTTCTCCTGGATTTGGCTGGACCAGTGACTTTCTTGTATTTTGCAGACCTTATGATTAATTCGAGTAATTGCTCTGATTTTGTAATTTAAATTCATATAAAAATGTCATAATCTGCCGACATGTCCTTTCATTATTGGTGACTCGAATCCAAACTCACTTTTCCACGTTTTGAGTGGGATAAAAAATCAAAAAGAGTTTGACTATTGTGTTGAGATAAAAAAAAAAGATATAAAAAAAATGTTAAGCTGTCGTTTCTTTTTTGAAATAATAAAAAACTAGCTTTAAAAGGAAGTCTATTTTTATATCTTCTTACATGTCAAAAAAAACTATTGATTGTGGTAAGGATTTTTTTAATATATATTTTTTATATAGAAATTCTTTTTTAAAAAACTTATTTTTTATATCAAAAGTATCAAAAAAACATTTAACTTGAAGAAGAAGAAAAAATCTAGAGACAGGTTGGACCATATTCTTAAATATATTTTTTTAATTTTTTTAATCTATATTCTTTAGCATGATACATTAACCAAACACAAACTCAATAGCATCAGAATTATCAAATATTCTTCTTGGGGTCCATGATATAAATATTTAATAGTCAAGGAATTACTCCCCCCTGCTTTCCTTGACATCTGCGCTACTTAAATCCTCTTAACATTCTCTTTTAAAAGTTCTTTTTTAAAAAAATGATTTTTATTTTTTTGTATTTTTAAATAATTTTTATTATTGATATTAAAAAAATTATTTTGATATATGAACAAAAATATTTTAAAAAACAACACCAATCACTCTCAAAGAGTCACTTATAATTTTATTCGAACCAATATGAGAGTGCAGTGGTTTGTGTTTTCATGAGCTTTTTAATGATGTATTTGCTTCAAAAAATCATGATTGATGTTTTTTAATATATATTTTTATGATTTTGATTCGACCGTGTTATTTTTTAAAAGAAAAAACAGAAAATCACTTTGATGCACTTTCAATTAAAAAATAATCTAAAAAAACACCTCATGTCGCAAAATATTTAAAAAAAAACATATATGTGTTTTCGAAATGCATAAAAATATTTTTGTTTTTTTATTCTTAATATAGTGTATAAAAAATATAAAAAAAATACTAGAAAAATATTGATTCGATATATTTTAAAGTTAAATATAATTTTAAAATACAATCAAATACATTTTGAAATGAAAAATCAATAACCTGATAGCCTATAACATTTTTCAATCATTGTAATTTATTTTAAGAAAATAAAAGGTGAAAAAGGAAAGAGTGCATGGCATGATATCAGATTTGGCTTCTCACATAATTATCTGCTAATGACTATTCCTTACGTGTCAATCCACCTATCTAATCACCACCTAACTGCAAGCAAAACAATAACAAGGGTCATGTGAACATGTCGTTTGCTCGAAAAGGAAAGAAAGAACATCGGCCAAGCCAAGCCATCCAAGCCGAGCGAGCGACGGAGAGCGAGGGAGACGGGAAAGCATTGATTCGTAGCCCTGCTATCAAGGTTTCCACGTGTTATCTTCTCATTGGCCTAGCTATCAAAAGCTGCTCTAGAACTTGAAGTCCCTCGTTTGTTTTTATTAAGGAAAAAGACCAGAGCCACTTTTACTTTTTCTTCTTCTCGTTCTCTTCTTGGAGCTTGTGCCATGGGATAATCTTTGTTTTGAGTTCTATATATTTTCGTTGTTTTTTCCAACTCTTTTTTTGCAGGAAAATAGAAAATTGATTTCAAGATTCTTGACGGGATGGCAATTACAGGCTCTGAATTTGACGCGACCTGGAAATAATTAAGGTCCACGTTCTCGATATTTTATAAATTATATAATCGGAAAGGTTTTTAGGAGTGTGTTTTAAGAAAAATATTTTTATTTTTATTTTAAATTAAAAGATATTAATTTTTAAAATAATTTTAATGTACTCATATCAAAAATAATATTTTAATATTTTTTTTTTAAAAAAATATTTTCAAAATCAATCACGCGATCCAAAACAATCATAAGTTTCAACGACCATGATTATTCAATTTCTAGATCTTAAATGCAGATGTGGACGCAATCTAAGTAGGTAGAAGATAGGGAAATATATAAAAACAATTAAGGTTTTATGTATTTGCAAGCGAGAGCTAAAAATTCTAGTTCAAAAAGTCAAATCAAGAAGAAAAATATTTTAAAAATAATATACACCGCATCATAAATACACGAAAAAAAAATCTAGATCAATACCTAGGGATGTTTGGAAACGTTTTTGAAAACAATATAAAAAATATATTTTAATTTTCATATTAAATTAAAAAAATAATGTTTTTATATTATTTTTACATGCTGATATTAAAAATAATATTTTAATATATTTTTAAATAAATTTGTTTTTTCAAAAACAATATCAACCATTCTCCGACACTTAATAAATATTAAACCAAGGAAGTTGCTTCAAGCATTGCGACCTATACCCAGAAAATTAATTAAGATACACGGCCCATTATTCCATGTTGACGCAAAATCAAATTTCTTTATCAAGAAACGAGCTCCTATCCACCAGGTTTTTAAAGTGGATTCCTGATAATTTGATTAAAAAACAAAAAAGGTCCCCCCAATCACAGAGAGGATATATTAATAAATTCAAATCATTGGATGAAAATTGGATTTCCATATCTGCCAGGTGTCTTAAGTTGCCACATGGCTGCATGTGTTTGGACACTGCCGAAAGTAGCTGGAGCTCTGGACTGGTCCCGTGTGTAGCTTACGAATTCAAGAGACTATAGGGTAGCAAGACAGATTGGACCTGATACGATCTGGAGCTGCGCTTCCCTATATTTTCTACAAGCTGGTAAATACCTGCACGTGTTCAATCTCTTGGTTGTACTGAAGCTCCAAATTTTATCCAAAACAGTAGCGTGGATTTAATTTTATGACTAGGCTGTAAGGCTGGAGCTAGAACATTTATTGAGTTTTTTTTAATTATATTCAAATAATATATATATTATTTTTTTAGAAATCAATTTTACAAGTAACAGCATGGTTATCATCAACCAAGGCAGCAAGGACACTTGACATTTAATTCAAATTTGAATGATAATTTTCTATCCCCGAAAAAATAAAAGAAAAGGAAAAGGGCTGGGAAAACCATGAAGTTATTTCCTCGGTTATAATGCCCAACTGTGTTTTAAATTGTTTTTGAAAATAATTTTTGTTTATAAATATATTAAAAAAAAATTTTATAGTTTTTATTTTAAATTAATTTTTTTTCAGTATTTTTAGATCATGATATAAAAAATAAATTTTAAAAATAAAAAATATATTATTTTATCTCATTTTTGGACAAAAAAACATTTAAAAAAACATGATGAAAACTACATTCACAATAAGTAAAGGGGTGCGATAAGAAAATGTTTTTGAAAAAAAAAGATTTTATTTTTATTTTTTAATAAAAAATAATATTTTTATATCATTACAATTTTTTTTAAAATAAAAAATATTTTAAAAAATAACATAAACAACACTTCAATAAGTCAGTGCGCCGGAGACCAATCAAACCTGTCAGTGCATGTAAAGTAACAGTGAAAAAGTGAAAGAGCAAAAATACAAAGAAAACTGCAACAAGGAAGGAGTGGCCTGCCGTTATTTACTCGCAGGATTGAGACTCTCTTTACGAGGCCATTCGTACATGCAACTTCTTTCGTTTCATGCGTTCAATCATTCAGTTCGACTGAACCTCCCATTTTCCTATCCAAAATCCACGTTAAATCATAACACAGCAGAATACAGCACAAATGTAGTGTACTTGAAAAATATTATTAATTTAGAAATATATTAAAATAATATTTTTTTTATTTTTTAAAAATTATTTCTAACATCACATCAAAATAATTTAAAAAAATTAAAAAAATTAATTTAAAATAAAAAACAAAATTAAATTTTGAGAAACTGCGATACAACAGCCATTTCAAACAACATATGTTACAGCAAACTGATTCTTATATGAAAATTATTAAATATACTCATTTAATCATATGTGTTTTATATATGCCAAATAGCCTGGAGGTATCACTTTTTTCGTGCGGGTAGTAGATAAAATCCATGAAAAGCAAGAGCATGTCAAGTTTGGAAATTTCGTTAGGCATGGCAGATGAACTAGAATACACACAAATGCACACTCGTTATAAATGGAAGAACACATTTGGGTGTGTTCTTTCGTGTGGGTGCCAAGATAAGTTAAAAACATAAATAAACTCGATGAAAAGCAAGTTTGGAAATTTCCATGGGCATGACATAATGCACAAAAATACACTTTTTTTAGGTCTGATTGGGAAGTACTTTTAAAAAAAAAATTAAATTAATATTTTTAGATTTTTTGACATGCTAGTGTAAACATAATATTTTTAATTGAAAAATATTTTGAAAAACAACCGTAACCACACACAAAGATATCTTCTTGTAAGATAACACGCTAGTTTTATTTAGAAGTGTAGTGAAATTATGTTCATGAAGATTTTTTTAAAATTTAATTATGTATACATACTATTTATTGCGTTAACATGTGAATGTTAAAAATAAATTATTTTAATAAATATCTAAATAACAATCAATTTGAGAAATTATATTTATAAAATTCTCAAACAACCCATTGTCTTTATGTGGCTACTCGAGGCAGGCTGGGTCATGCTGTGATGCAGCAGCTTGCAATAGCCTTCCGATAAATCGGACGGTTGTAGTGAAGGGGGAGAGGGAGAGAGAGAGGAGAAGAGAAACGGTTTAAAGGCGTGAAAGTTCACGAGTTAATGGTGGTTTCATGGCCCTTGGATCTACAGTTAAGCTAGCTTGCTCCAATTTGTGGCGTTGCATGCCTGAAAGCGACACGGGAATGGGCAATGGTCATGGCGTGGAGTGAATCATTGACCTCATTTTTGGGGGCACGAGAAAGTGTCCTCACCTGTTATTTTATTCTTTTATTTTTCTTGGTTTTTCGAAATCGCTTCTATATAATAGAGATAAATAGAGATATTGTTAGCTGTAAATATTCAAATTGTATTTGAATCTCTTATCTGAGATATTGTATCAGATTAGTTTGTATATTAAACATTCAAAAGTCTACTTATCTACTCCTAGTCTGTAGAAGATTTGATACTACCTTCGGCCTCTTAGCTGTGTATTTATATGTGAACTCATTTAGTAATAAAGTTAAGTATTACTGCATATTATGGTATCAGAGCAGTATTAGAGGTAAAAAATTTAATTTTTCTGCTAAAGCTTATCCTTCAATCCGTATCTCACACCCATGGCTGCCTCTGCCTCAAGTCCTTCTCCCACAACTGAGTCCCAAAATAACCTTATCAGCATTAATGTTGCTGCCCAAACACCTCTCAAACTTACATCCACAAATTACCTCTCCTGGAAACTACAATTTCAAACCCTTTTCATTGGCTATGATTTATTAGGATACATTGATGGTTCTAAACCATGCCCTTCAGCCACTCTCACAGTCAATGACTCAACAATTACCAATCCAGCTCATTTGCTTTGGATTCGTCAAGATCAACTGATCTTGAATGCAATTATCAGCTCCATCTCTGATACTATCATTCCCTTTATCGCCCAAGCTGCTACAGCTCGTGAAGCATGGAATGTTTTAGCCACCATTTATGCCACTCCTTCTCGTGGTCGTATCAAACAAACAAAGACCCAGTTGAAACATTTAATCAAGGGATCTGATAATGTCACCACCTTCCTACAAAGTGTCAAAGCCAAAGCTGATGAACTTGCACTTTTGGGTGCACCATTACATATGGAAGACCTCATTGATAAAATTTTGGATGGTCTTGGGGATGAATACAAAGAACTCACTCGTGCTGTCCAAGCTAGAGACATGTCGATCTCCTTTGAAGAATTGCATGAAAAACTGCTGAACTTTGAAGCCTCTGAGCATGCTTCTAGTCCAGCCTTGCTTCCATTTCCAGCCACTACCAACCCCACAAGCAGAAACTACACACCTTGGCACTCACCTGCATCCTCAGGCTCCAAAACTCATGCATGGCGTCCATCGACTACTCCCAATACCAGGTATCCTACACCACCATTTCGTGGTTCGCAAACTCCTCCAGGTATTCGTCCTTCACGTCCCTATTTGGGATATTGCCAAGTATGTCGTATGCAGGGTCACACAGCTATGAGATGTCCTTCCTATAAGCTCATTCCAGTCAATAAATCTCACACTCCTTCACCACAACATCCTAATCCTGTGACCCCTTGGCAACCTAAGGCTCATTTTGCAGCCACATCTTCTGGTACAACTCCATGGCTCCTAGACAGTGGGGCTTCCCACCATGTTACATCAGATCTTGATAATCTCTCCATGCATACTCCCTACAATGGTTCCGATGACATTATGATTGGTGACGACACAGGTCTTTCAATAACTCACACTGGTTCCTCCACTCTTAATACCTCTCATCATACATTTTCCTTAGATAATGTCTTATGTGTTCCTGCCATGCAAAAGAATCTTATTTCCATTTACCAATTTTGTGTTACTAATAATGTCTCTGTCCAATTCTTACCCAATGCTTTTCTTATCAAGGATCTTCACATGGGGGAAATACAACTAAGAAGCAAGGTTAGGGATGGCGTGTATGAGTGGTCGGTATCCCCATCGCCAATTGCTTTTTCCAGCATAAAAATTTCTTTGTCAGATTGGCACCACCGATTAGGACATCCAGCACTCCCCATTTTAAAACGCATTGTTTCGCAAAATAATCTTTGTTTTCCATCTTCTTTTGCAAATAATTGGTCTTGTAATGCTTGTCTAAGCAATAAAAGCCATAAGTTATCATTCTCTCATTCTACTATTTTCTCTACACAGCCTCTTGAAACAATCTTTTCGGATTTTTGGACATCACCAATTATGTCCACGCAAGGTTTTAAATATTATGTTATATTCGTGGATCATTTCACTCGCTATATTTACCACTAGATAACACTCTCAACCTTCATGCCTTCTCCGATCGTCGATCGGGCGGGGATAAGGATAATTTTTGCTCAACAAGTGCATATATTATTTATCTTGGTCAAAATCCGATAGCCTGGTGTTCCAAAAGCAGTCAGATATGCTCGTTCCTCTTCATCGAGCGTAGTATCGCTCAGCTTGCAAACACTGCCGCTGAGCTGAATTTTATTTGTTACCTTCGATCGATCTTGGGATTACTCTTCCTTCCTGCGATCGTCATATATTGCGACAACATTGGGGCAACTCAACTATGCTCAAACCCAATTTTTCACTCGTATGAAACATGTTGCCATTGATTTCCATTTTATAAGGGATCGGTACAAACCGGTGTGCTACGGGTTGCTCACATTTCATCTCAAGATCAACTTGCAGATGCTTTAACCAAACCACTCGTCAAGCACTCGGTTTCAGTAACTCAAAAACAAGATTGGAATTCTCTCCCGAGCTCCATCTTGAGGGGGCATAATAGAGATAATGTTAGTTGTAAATATTCAAATTGTATTTGAATATCTTATCTCGAGATATTCTATAGATTAACTTGTATTTTAAACATTCAAAAGTCTTCAGTATCTACTCCTAGTCTGTAGGAGATTTGATATCACCTTTGGCCTCTTGGTCGTGTATTTATATGTGATCTTATTCAAGTAATAAAGTAAAGTATTACTGCATATTATATACGTAAATGATTTATATTTATTTATTTATAATAAAAAAAAGCTTATTCAGTTCGAGATCACACGTTGCATTTTTAGTATTTTTTATTTCTAGATATTTAAATATTTTTCTTGAAAATAATTTTATTTTAACTAAATTATTAACATGCAATGCAAGTGGAAATGGATAAGGATTTATTTAAAATAGAGTTAAAGGGGGGGGGACTTTAAAATCAGCCAATAAAAATTCTCCAATTATCATATATATATATATATATATATATATATATATATATATATATATATATATATATATTACCTATAATATAAATGTTGTGGCTAAAACACTGTTATGTACACTGTGCACTTAGACTAAAACTACTGTGGATTGTAGCAGTGTCTTGACCCTTCTGTCCTTAATGAACTCGCTGTTTTCGTTTCTTTTGAGGGGTTGCTTTGGCTTTTGACTTCATTCTATCTGCATCTCTTCGTTCTCTTCTTTTATAAATAAACCCTGGGATGCTGGGCTCTCTTGAAAACATGCAATGCTAAGTACTTGGGTTGAAAAAAGATGTCAAATAAGGCTGCTTCCTCAACCCGAGAGAAAAGCTGAAGAAAGTCCACATGCTATGCACAGAATAGTCCAGTCTTCGTGCAGTGCATTCATTCATCTCATGAATTCATTTTGACCAACCACTCACATTAACGAAAACTTTACGAGACTGCTAACCAATTTCTTATACCATATTTGTCTTCGATGTATTTCAAAATATTTTGGAAAATATTATTTTATTTTATTTTATATTAAGTATTTTTTATATTTCTAAATCATTAAGATACGCTAATAATTATCTCGATATATTTTTAAATAAAAATACTCTTAAAATCAACTTTAATTAACTCCTAAATAAAAATACTAAAACGGTTACTAAAATTCAACAACTAAAATAATTATTTAATATTAAAACGCGTAGATTTTTCACTGTATAGGCATGCACTTTAGTATGTGAGTAATTTAATTATGGATTGTAATAGTGTATTTTTGGGCCGGTTCGATTCTCGGTTCGCTCTGTTTTCTGATTTTCCTAATTTTTATTATTTTTTGCACAGTGAAATAGCGCTTTTAGCCATCGAAAAAGACAAAAAAATAAACGATTATGGGTGGAGGGGCTCCGCGGTAATTGCACACTTTTGGACTGGATCGGTCCAGTCCGCCTACTTTTTCATTATTTAATATTAAATCTTAAATGGCTAATTACGGTTATGGGCGCTAATAAGACAAGATAGTTGACTTAGGCACAAGGGTACACCAGTAATTGACCATGTTTTTTTTTATTTTTATTGTTGGCGCCTGTGTCACACGCGACCGACAATATTCCGTCTCACGCTCTCTTTAAGTGGTACGTGCGTGGTCATGCCGGAGATGGGCTATCGGCGTCTAGGTCGAGGCGTCGCACTGGTCTTCCTCCCGGTGCGGCGTGTTTGGGCGTCCGACGTCTGTGGACGCGGCGGCGGCCGGTTAAAGCCGCTGCAATGTTTTTTCTCTTTCTTGCACGTTAAAGTGCAGGAGAGTCCCCCGAGTTTTATGCCTTTTTATTTTGGTTCTAATACTTTTAATTTAGTTTATGGTCCTTATTTTTGTTATATAAGTTTTGATTTAGTTCGATTGGGTTCTTTGATTGAAATTAATTGAAAGAGCAATTTTCACTTCGATTCTCCTTTTAATTTCTGGATTGGATTTCAATTAATCAATAAATACGGTATAATAGTTTCAATTTATTCAATTTTGTCCTTTGATTGAAATTGATAATAAATTTGAGTTTCATTTCGGTCCTTATACTTTTAACTTTTTTTTTGTACATCGATTTTAATTTTTTCAATTTTGTCTTTTGATTGAAATTGATAATAAAATTGATTTTCATTTCGGTCCTTATACTTTCAATTTTGGATTTTAATCTCTTTATATTTGATTTCCCTTTTGGGCCTTATACTTTTAATGTTTTTTTAATCCCTTGATTTCTTTTTATGATTTAAATTTTCTTAAAGTTTTTATGGTTTTTTAATCTTTCATTTATTTATTTTTTTAATTATTAACAAAATAATAATAATAATTTAATTGTTTTTCTTGCTTACTCTTTTGTTAATGTTTTTTAGTTATTTCTTCATCGGGATAATTTAATAATTTTTATTGTTTTGGCAGTGATAGCAATGATAATTTTTGTTTTTGTATTATTCCTTTGTATGATCTTCTGTTGAAATTTTAAGAATTTTTTCCCTTTCATTATTAACACAATAATAATAATAATAATAATAATAATAATAATAATAATAATAATTTGATTTTTTTCTTGCTTACTCTTTGTTAGTGTTTTTTTAGGGTTTTTTCCTCAGGATAATTTGATAATTTTTATTGTTTTCACAGTGATAGAAACGATAATTTTTGCTTTTGTTTTATCTTTTGTTGAAGTTCTTAGGATATTTTTTTCTTCCATTTTTTCCCTTCCATTATTAAGACAAGAATAAAATAATAATAATAATAATAATAATTTAATTGTTTTTCTTGCTTACTCTTTTGTTAATGTTTTTTAGGGTTTTTTTTCTCTCATAACAATTTGATAGTTTTCATTATGTTGACAGTGATAACAATGATAATTATTAGTTTTTATTGTATTTTTTTGTTTGATCTTTTTTATAGTTTTTACAATTTTTTAATCTTTCATTTTTTTATATAATCATATGATAATAATATCAATAACAACAACAACAACAACAATAATAATATTTTAATTGGTTTTCTTGCTTGCTATTTTGTTCATGCTTTTTAGTTTTTTATTCTCTTGGTATAATTTGATAATTTTTATTGTTTTGATAGTCACAACAATATTAATTTTAGACGTTAAGACTCCGATGTTGCTATTGTTATAATATTTTAAATTAATATTGCTTCCTTTTCCCCTTTATTATTTTTATTTTTATTTTCTCTTTGTATTAAATAATTTTTATAATTTTACTAACTGCACAACAAGGATTTTAGTGATTAATTTTTTTCTTATAAAAATATTTTGCTTTTTTTTTTAATGTTAGTTTGCACTCATTTTTTATCTTTTATGACGCAATACCTACATTCTAAAGATGTAATATATGCTTGCATAACAAACTCTACTTAAAATTTTATATATTTTATCTCATAATCTATAATTTTTATTTAATATATCATATAAATTTATCATTATGAATTTAATAATATTAAATTATATACACAAGAATACTCCAATGCAACGCATGTAGTGCACATGGCTAGTATATATATATATTCACACTACCATATTCTATTACAAAGTTAATTCTATTTATGAGACCTGTCAGCTTATCTTATCCACCTTTAGGGACAAGGAAAATAATAGGAAAGGGACTTCATGTAAGGAGATGAATGAGAGGCTGAAAAGAATATGGAACACAGCTAGTATAGCTTTCAGAGGCTGTTTAATATCGTGCTACTGTTGCTTTTTTTATATAAAAAAGTACATATTGCAATATTATTTATATTTTTTTCAAAAAATTATTTTTGATATTAATAAAATTTTAAAACATGTAAAAAAATAATTAAAATTTTAAAAAATGTTATTTAAAATGAAAAAAAAAAGTAATAGTGCACAGGCTGTAAATTAGATTTAGCTAGAAATTAATTACAAGGCTTTATTGGAGATTTTGTTTTAGTATAATGGGCCTTAAGTCTTAAATTAGCGTGGCGTGCTGGCATTTAAGCTCTGTATTATAGATGTTAAGTTCGAATTCATATATTAATTACAAAAAAACCAGGATTTTTTTAACTTTTAGTGAGCCTGCAAAGCATGATCAAGCATGGGTTCGCATCCAAAAGAAATAATGGGCTAAAGTGTTTGTAGTGACGTGGAACACAAAGGTGAAACAGAAGCCTGATTGGCAGCTTTTTAACTTCCACAAAAAAATGGAACATGAAATATTAAAGAATAGGATATGATTAAATTAAATGCTATATATATTTTTTTTCTTACAAAAACATGATTTATACACATATATATAAATCAAAGTATGGTTAAAATTATTTTTAAAAATGATTTTTTTACAAATGCAACAAATTTATTTATTTATATATTTAAAAAATTATTTTTAATATCAGCATAATAAAAATATCCAAAAATATGTAATTTAAAATAAAATAAAAATCTGTTTTTTTTTTTAATTTAAAACACAAAACCAAACAGATCCAGACAGAATCTAACCAAAGCTCACATGAGCAGCAGCGTGATAAGGATAAAACATTATGTTCCATTACGATAGCTCGGTGGCCGCACTTTGACAGTTTCCAGGCACACCATGTCCGTGTGGTTCCAGTCTGTAGATGATGATGGAGTTTCAGTGCTGGGGGGCCAACAGATACAATATCTCAACTGTTCCTTTATATGATTCATTATTGTTACCGTGTACTGTTACTAGCCGTTTGTTTTAAATTTATTTTTTATTTTAAAAACATTGAATTATTATTTTTTATTCTGGCAATTTATTTTTTAAAATAAACTTTTTAAAACACGCATAAAAGTGTGGAGGACCAAAAAGAACAGGTGAGGAAATTCTTACATCATGAGTGGTGGTAGGGGAAGGAGGGGAACTAGTGACCAGCACCACTTCATTTTCATGCGCGTGTAATGTAAGCCACCCACCCAGCTAAACAGTTTCATCCTGCCCTCGTCTGGGTAAATTGTCGGTTAATCCTTGGATTTCAATAAAATTATATAACCTATATAATTTTTTATGTTGATTCTTGTAAATATCAATTAACTTGCACATCCTATAACCTGTAATATCTCACTAATATGTTGATATGAGGTTTCAAAAGTGTTTTAAAAAATTTAAAATTTTCAATTTTATTTTAAATTGAATTATTTTGGTATTTTTATATCATTTTCATGTGTTTATGTCAAAATTAGTTTTTTAAAAATTAAAATTTGATATATTTTTTTAACAAAAAAACAATTTTAAGAACATCCTTAACTATACTCCCAACAAACATTAAAATTTTCATCCTATGATTTTTTTAAAATATCTATTTGAGATTGTGATTATAGTTATTTTAAAAAATATTTTTGATTTAAAAATACATCACAATAATTTTATTTATAAAAATTAAATTTTCATAACAATATATAAAAATATCTAAAAACACTACAAAAATTTAATTGCTTTGGAAATACTCTTAAATCTGAATTCGAGGGCATTTCTTTTTTGAAAACGAGTGTGCTTGAAAATGAATTCCCGCCTTTGTCGTCGGAGTCAGTGAAAAGCAAGACTCGGGAAAAAAAGAGAAAAAAAAAATTTAACTGCACAATCATTGCCCTTTTTACACGATTATCGTAGGCAAGCTAAAGTAGAAAAAATGGAAACGAGTCAGTGGTAGGTTGGTCAGTGGTCAGTGATCAGTGGTTAGAGGACCAATTCAATGTACAATTTAGAATATTCCCTGGCAAATGGCAATGGACGTTTACTAGGCTTTGTATGATGATCATGATTTGATCCATCAGCCTCTTCCAAAGATTAGATTTTTAGGCATCTTCACGAGAAAATTTCGGGCCGGGCCCATAATCCAGAATATTTCTGGATGGGCTCAGCCCACTATGAGTGCGAGAACAAATATGGGGTTTCCTCTCAAAAATAAAGAGGGCGATTGTTCAATTTTATCCAATATCTTTTGAGAAATCAACAGTACCGTATTGGCCCGGTGTTTCCTGTAACACAACTCCCTTGTCAGAACTTGAATGCTTTATGTTTGTATTAACCGATGACCGACTCCATAAAACAAAATCGGAAACTTCGAAAAAATTCCAGGTAAATATTCTTGGTCAAGCTTCACGTTGAAAAGGAGGGAATTGATTCGATACCGGAGGTCAGCTATGGCCACATCTCGACAGCACAGCCGCAGACAAATACAAATCAATTGAGAACAATAATTGCTGCGCGCGGGCTATAGATAAAAGACAAGAATCGGCAGTCTTTAGAAGACTTCTTTCTGCTTAGTGGGTGTCTGGGAATATGTTCTATTTTGAATAAAAATGAATTTTTATTTTATTTTAATTTTAATTTCAAATTAATTTTTTTGATAATTTTTGATATTTTCATGTACTGATGTCAAAACTAATTTTCATAAAGTAAAAAAAATATTATTTTAATAATAAAAAACACTTTAAAAAACAACTATAACCATGTTACCAAACATTCACTTAGTCTGGTTTTCCACCTGGGAAGTTAGCAAAAGGATGTGAGACGGTATATATGTAAATTTGACATGACATCATTGTGAAACAAAATGTTATCGTATCTTGTCCATCCATGTAGAGACTTATAATAACTGTGCAAGCAAAGTATAATACAGAGTGGTGAAAAGCACTTGAAGTGGAGTAGGAGTATTAGTAGTTGGTAAACAGCAACAAGTAGTGGGAGGGTCATGGAAAATCTCATCATATTGCATAGAGCTTAAACAATCAATATAGCACATCCAGAACTAATTATAGAAATCATCTTTCTGTGCACATACAATTGCAATGCACTAGAAATGATTATCTCAAAAATCGAGATGTGCAGTTGTTAAGTATCAGGAATATTCACGACACTTGTAGTGGATTTATCTTCCTTTTTCGATGTTTTCCTCCGCTTTCTCTCGGATTGGGGCTCTTTTTCTTTCAGATCATTGCAAAATGACCTCAATAAGGCAGTGAGATGTTCATTTCTGTGAGCTGAAACCAAGTAAAAAAAAAAAGAACATTACAATGAGGATACTAATGATTTTTTCTCACATTTTAAGCGGGAAAAAAAGGGACTCCTTTTCTTCTCACTCTATTTGAGATCTTTTGGCAGAAGTGTGAGGAAAGAGCAAAAATACCACTTGCATCATAATAATAATCGCTGGAAGATTCATTGCAAGTATATGTAATCCGATAGTAAGAAGTACTCAAACAAAGAAAGAGAAAAAAGAAAAGAAAACAACAACAGTGTCATTCTTTTTCATAGACTAATGGCAGTGTCAAACCTGAGGAGTTGGAAAACTCACCAGAAAGTATGACATCTTCCATGTTTACAGATTTACGACCTGCATGCTGTGCAAATACCTCAAGTTCCTTCGCAAGTTGTTCTGATTTTCAAAAGAGCACCCACTTCATTAGTTTAATCAAGATTTATCTAACAATGAACAAATAAAACCTCTCCATCGGCTTAGAGATTTTTCCATGGAAACATCACAAGGAAATTGTATTCATAAAACCCATAATTCTGCTTAGTGATGATTGTTTACTGAGGTTTTCCTTGTGGCAAGTTCCATTACTGATCAGTTAGTAGAGTTTGACCTGCTGCCTTCAATCAAACAAGGAATTAGAAGACAACATGCAATGAGCAGCATTAAACCTCCCAATTCAGTTTGTTAACATCATAAGAATGAACTGTTTACTCGTCAGCTTGACCAAGCCTCTGTCAAACTAAGCTAAAAAAAATCAGATAAAAGGATATTTATTTCCCCATAAGTGTGCAACCATCATTTCATAGTTGCACCAACAAAAATCAGCACTAACCCGGTCCATGCGAGTGCAGGTATGAGCCAAAGAGGAACGTAATCATCAGATATATTAAAGTAAAGTGTACTAAATGACAGTATTGGATATGATGCACCGTGATAAATAAATCACCATAAAATCAACTTTGTCATATATGCATAATAATCAGCTATAATGTCATGTTTGGTCCAATACTTGGATAGAACAAACATTGGGGAACTTGATGGCTCTGCCAAAACGAAGTACTGTACATCTAGCTAAATTTAAAAATTCATCCCGTAAAGACGTCACATGCCGTACTCAAAACATTGCTTAAATCCTGCAGACTGCATGGGCTAAAGATTTGCAGATCTTGGGAAATGCTAATAAATCAGAAAGACACCAATATGAACTGTTCTCAAATGGATAGCAATGGAAACTGCGTGAAACTTTAGTCTATTACCTGTATAATTAAGGGCCAAATCAGCAATGCAAGAAGTTATTGGTTCAGATATCTCCACGCCATTTTTCTTTGCTGCTCATAGGGCATCGTTCACAAACCGTTAAAATTGGAATGGGAAATAAAACCCATAGAACACATAATCAACCAAGTAGCAGTACAAAGAGTGTCATGTTAACAAGCTGAACCTTCATTCTCGGCAATGGATACGGCAGAGAGTCTAAATCGGTCTTGAAGAATATCGCTCACAGAATCATCTTCTTCTCTTTCTACCTCGCTTCCATTCCCCCCTTCCATGTTAAACTTCGGGATTACTACAAAATGTGCAAAAGTTCAAAACTTTTAACAATGACCAGAGAATTCTAAATGCATAAGACACCCAATCAAGCCGCAAAATTCCGAAAAAACACCTTTAGTAGCAAGATAACAGGAATATATCAAATGTGTTAGTGTCAAACAATAAATAATGACCTTCTGCGAGCAATTTATACGAACAGACTGACTACATTATTCACAATATATGATATGATGCACGCGAAACAACGGTTACCAAGAAAATTCTGAAACCAGGAAACACCTAATAAACAATACTAAGTCAGCAAAACCCAATTCATCACTTTTTGAAGAAGATTTAAAAAAGATAATGAAATAGGTTAATTTGACTCCAAATAACCCATAACTTTCTTCTTTGAGGACGTTTTACAAACACATTACCTACATTATCAATAGCATACGGTGCATTTGACGCGTCAAGTGTAGAAACTGACTAACCTTGACATTGATTAAAAAAAAACACGATAATTGTGATTATTTTAGTGATTTCAAACCCTAATTAGTTTCAGAGAGAAGAGAGGGAGATGGGAGGTCCTTGAAGTCAGGGAGGGAGATAGATGGGGACTGCCTTCTCCTTTTTAACGGTTTCCCCTTGGAATTAGTTAATTCAGTAGATGACTTGTCAGCAGCTTCATCGGGTTCTTTAACTTCTTTAAGAGTAATTGCAATTTACCTCCTAGATATTTTCTAATTTGTCAAATAACGACCTATACATTACATTTATTCTCATTTGAGTACCTGAGTTTTAATGAAGACTATTTGACTTTTTAAATTGAGTAAATTTAAAGGATCTATTAATGGGAACAAATGATTATTTAATCACTTACAGTTTTTGGTAAGTTTTTTATTTTTTAATTAACCATTTGAAGTTCCGGGAAAATGATATTTTAGCACCTAATTTTTTTTATTTTCTCTTTTAAAAAAATAGAAATCCCGGACATAAAAATGTAGCCAGTGGTTAATAGTGGTCTTCGGTTCCTCAATTTTGAAAATTAAGCGATTTTGAAAAAAAATAAGGAATATATATTTTTATTTTAAATAAAAAATTAGTATTTTTAAATCATTTTTATTTGTTGATGTTAAAAATAATTTTTTAAAAATAAAAAAATATATTATTTTGATGTATTTTTAAATAAAAACACTTTAAAAAATAACCACATCCACACTAAAAAAAATGATCTCTTTTGTTGGGTAATATTCTTTCACAGTATTGTATGAGAAAAAGAAATGGCGTATTTAAAGTTAAATCGATATATAAATAAAACAGAAAATTCATTAATGATTTAAAAAAAAAGAATATATGGTATGTTAATTACTCTCTAAACATTCCAAGATATAAAAATTATGTAATTATGCAAAATCTTAATAAATCACGATTCACACAATTGATACCTACTTTCACATAGATTACCAAAATGATTTCTTCAATCTACGAAGTCTTAAATTAAAATATTCATTTTAGCATTTGCCTTGGCATCTGGATTTCAAAGTCTAAAGGATGTAACTTGATAACAAAAAGCCTACAATATATCTAATAAATTTCAAATTTAAGTCAGGATGTATATCTCTTTTAAAAATTGAAACATTCAAAATTTTATTTGTTTACCTGAATCCATAAAATATACCTTCCTCGCATCCAAAAATAAATCTTGATTTTAAAGTTCATTTTCTCCTAAAATAGGGTACCTTGAAAGCTTCCAATGTCTCGGAATTATTTGCGGTGCAGGAAAAGATAAAAAGATGTATGCTTTTCGTTTTCCTGTAATAAATTTCTTCTTCCTCCTACACAGGGTAAGTATATTGCAGGACCAGGACAAATTCATCAAGAAATTGATCAGCCAACCGCATACACAGACTTTATATCTTGTAACTAACGGGAATTTCTTCATAACTCAAATTATAAATAGAAACGACCAAAATTAGTTTGGCAACCCTAGTTAAGTAGGATTTTGGACTTGAGAGCATCTGAATCCTGGTGAATCAATGCGTTAAACCATGATTTTTTTTTGTCCAGACTGTATGCAGTGAAAAAATGGAATGATGGATTTTTTTTAATCTGGTAATCTACGGGGTTTTAATTAATCCCTTTGCCTTCTAAAGTAGAATAATCAACCATACGGTGCGGTGCTGTAGATACAAATGGCTCCCCCATGGATGCAGTAAATGCTCTGCAAATCTGAAGTAACGCATGCGAATATTTACAGGAAACGGTCAGATATTAAACACCAAAGTTGATTATGCTGCATATACAAAGTTAAGAACTTGCCGTAAATGAAAAATCAATAAAAACTGATTTTGAAAAATGCCTTGCCAGTATCTGCCCCCCATAAGACAGGGGGACTGTGACGAAGCCAGCTTGTGCCAGGATATGGTACTAAGGCTAGCTTCCAACTGCAAAGAAAGTTTTCCCATATTTTAACTCATCTTCAACTATGAACAAGCCATTACACATACAAGCCACTCAAAGAGAGATGTAAATACAAGGACACACAATGTTTTGGTATTGCTAAACAGAAACTGGATGCCCTTCAAACTTTCCGTGACAAAACAAGAAGGTAACATCCCTATTAGGCAAGAGTATCTCCATTTCTGGTAGAATTTTTTTAAAAAATGACACTAGCTATCGGGGCCTCCATTGACCATAATGCCAGGGATTAACCTTCGTGTTTGGAATTAGTAGAGATAAGGATGTAATTTAGAGTATCCAAACCAAAGAAAGTATCCTATTAAAGGATATGAAATGCATGGGGGTAGGTGAGGTTCCCTTTATGGTAGAAAATTGATTGGATGGAAAAGGATATGAAACTTTTCAGGGTTATTCCTTAGAAATAAGGCACTAATCCATACCACATAAATGATACTATCCGGAAACAATAAGTACATCCTTCTTTCCTCTCCTACCTCAGGCAGTAAGTTGAATGGTCCTTTGATTTAAGACCATTCAAACATTTTGAGCTTTACTTACTGTCATTAACAGTCCATTTGTCATGGTGTCAGAGTCATATGATGATGGACAAGAAACACAGGAATTGTCTAGACCCAATGGAGTTTGTAAGGAACAAGCACTAGATGTGGGTGGCAGAGCTAAAACAAGACAACCTCGATGGACCAGGCAAGAAACGTTTGTCCTCATTGAGGGCAAGAGGGGTGTAGAGAACCAATTTCAACGGAGTCACAGATCCAATTCAGCCTTGGGATCAGATCAGATTGAATCCAAGTGGGATTCAGTTTCATCATATTGTACACAGCACGGTGTGAACCGAGGACCTGTTCAATGCCGGAAAAGATGGGGAAACATGCTATGTGATTTTAAGAAGATAAAAACATGGGAGTCTCAGAAGATGAACGTGGCCAAATCATTTTGGATGATGAGGAATGAGTCGAGGAGAGAAAGGAAGTTGCCTAGTTTCTTTGACAGGGAAGTTTACCATGTTTTGGATGGGAGGGTGATCACTACTGATGCAATTCCATTGTCACAAATCACTTTCGAGAAACAAATGGATTGCATTGAAAGAGACAAGGCAGTAACAGCAGAGGACGAGGAGAAGGAGGAACATGATGACATCGAGTCAAATTTTGATAGCAGTCAATGTGCTAGAGCAGAACATGGTTTATTTCTGGAATGGGAAAAATCTGGACAGGAAACAAATTACTGGAGCTCCAAGAAGGAAACTACAGCAACTGGGAATCTCAAAAGGACACGGGCAAATCCATTGCCCATATCATCAGGTAGAGAAATTGTGCTGCAAGGTGAATTACAGAATACAGTTTTGCTCCTTTTTGTACCTCAATCAATGTCAATTTGGTGTGCATGCTTTGCATGGAATTCTACCAGGAGCTTGGGTACTCTTAACTTGGGTAATGGGAAAATCTGCTAAATATGATCACTTCTTAAATTACCTAATTCTTGGACCTTATAATATGGGAAACAACTAACTTGAAATTCCCAAAACAAGTCCTCTAGATTGACTCCTAGGCCTTTGCCAAGTGTGGTTACCAATGTTTAAGGTAAAAGACTCAGTTTTCCTATATAAAAAAGTCAATCAGTTGGGCTTTGAATTAGATTTATCTTCTGGTTGCCCAATCTGTATTTTCAATCGCAGCTGCTTAACAGGTAAAAATATTTTCACGTGTATCATGTATCACAGCCTCGTTATAATCCTCCACGGGTAGTGTACTTGAGTCTGAAAGTTTCCATATTTGCAGGTTGAATATTCATAAATCACTCACGATCAAGTTCCATCCTAAAATATAGCCATTTTAAGTCAGCTGTTTAATCTAAAGATATCCACTAAGTTCAAATTCTGTCCAGTTTTTCCTTCAAGACTTCTCTCTGCTTATGCTACATACTGAATTATATCTTGACATGCTCAAAACTGTAACTAACTTAACAAAGACTTGTGTTTGTATGGTGTATTAATGTTAGATTGCAGAAGCAAATTTATGTTATGTTATGTGCAAATTATCTCTTAGGTTATTGTCACTATTATCATAGTTATACATCATTCTTGTTTCTGAGACCATATTCAATATTAAAAGTGTTCAATTTAAATGTTTTTTTGTTAGACACAAAATGATTTTTCTGTTCAGTGCATGCAGGTACAGCCAAAAAACAAAATTTAGGAACTAAAACTAGGAAAGGATTGATGTCTAGGGAGGGGAAGAAAAGGCGCTTATCATCAGATGAAAGCGAGGACCCTGATCTTGAGGATAGATTGATCAGAGTATTGGGGAGGAACATGAGCATGCTGAATTCCCAACTAGAGGCTCAAAATATTAATTGTCAGCTAGATAGAGAGCAAAGGAATGACCATAATGACAGCTTAGCCAGAGCTCTCAGTAAGCTCACGGATGCTATAGTAAAAATTGCTGATAAGTTATGAGCTAATGGTTCAAAACAAAAGGATGTTTATGAAGCTTCGTACATTGTAGTTGAACATCATGACATATGTTAGCCTGGGTTTTGCTCCAGTTTCTTCTTCATGAAAATAATCGATGTGGCCTGCATCGCACATAATTTTTTTTTTTTATTGAGTAATTCTGCTCTGCTTAAATTTCAATATCAATTCATCTTTGAGCATGAAACTTTGCTTGACAAGTGCTGTTAAATTTAGAAAGGAAAAAAAAAGATCAACAGGTTGCAGTACATATCTGTTTAAGAACCTCAGAGGCCTAAGAACTGCAAAGCTAATCACTATCTTGTCATCCAGTTTCCTGAAAAGAAACATATAAAATGAACATATTGCACACAAGCAAACAAAAAGCTGGAAGGAAAAAGGATCAACAGCTTTTCCTAAAGCAGTAAATTAGTGTCATCATTTGATCACATGAACTATTAAAATATATTTTAGATGAGCACCAAGATTCTGCTAGATGTATCAAATGTTAGATACACTTGAAATACAGAACAGTAAAGGAGTGTAATGATAGCATAGAGAGAAAATTCAAGGCTCTACAAATTAGTAACAGACACCCTAACCATTTCTTGCAACAGAGCAAGGGCAATAATACCAGGTTTCAAATCTAACCTCTATTCCATTTACACAGGTACAGCTTCGACGAGCCTTGCAAGGTAGAACTGGGTAGTGACCATGCCTCTCTTCCTGATTTTCCACCCAGCCTTCTTCAATGCCCTCTCTACATCCGCCTCTGCATGTATATATGCTCTTGTTGCCTTTGAAGGCCCAGGAAACAACTCCCCTACTCTCTTAAATGGATCATAATAAAATGTCTTTGGCGAAAAGCTCAAAAGTAGTCAATTCTCAGACAATGATGCGAGTGAGCAATCATCCCATTTGCTTTACTTTGTAGGTAATGTATCAGAACATCTAGACAGGCCACTGTGTTATACTTTCCATCTAAACTCTATAAATCCTTCACTTCAAATTTGTCGTCACAGGCACTTCATTTTCACTTCCTGCTGGAAGCTGCTCTTTTGCCTGCACAAAATTGGAAACCAAGTAAGGTTTTGAATGACTATGACTGATATTCATTTGCTCTCTATTAACATCATCAGTCCCTTCATATATCTTCCTCCACCGTTGAAACCCGGAATTGTTGAAGTACTCTCTCACCACCTCCTTGTCTCCGCCGCCTGCCTCCTCCGCCTGGAGGCGCCGCCGACGTTCGGGGCCTGTGAGTGATATGGCAGCGGCCAGTGCTGCCACCGATGACGAACAAGGTGGCTCCGTCGAGGTCGGCGGCGATTGAAGCGGCAAGTGGCGGAAGCGAGGCGGTGACGGTGGCTCTGGGTAGTTTCGGTTTATGGAAATTCGGAGAGTATATTCTTTAGTTGTTTAAGGGAATGTGAGAGAATATTGAGGATGTAAATGCCATTTTCTTATTTTTATTTTTGGATTTTGGGCTTTTAATAATTTCCCGGCAAGCGGCAGAGGGCTGGCACGTTCGTTGGATTATGGCTGGAAATACTGTTGTTTTTTAAAATATTTTTTATTTAAAAATATATTAAAATAATATATTTTTATTTTTTAAATTTATTTTTGATATCAACACATTAAAATGATCTAAAACACCAAAAAACTTGCATTTAGAATGAATTTTTTTTGCCAAACGCTGGTTTTGCCGCAGTGCCAAACAGGCTCTAGGTGTTTGTTTGACTCTACGAGGTGGCCTGCAGTTAATGTTCATTGCATAGCCAAATGAAATTTTAACCAAATGGAACTCTTTTTTTTATTGTGGGTACCGCTTTAAAATTTGCAGTTGTATTGTATTTTGAAAAGCATCTTTGAGATGCCTTTCATAGCACGCCACATTGGTTTACACGAGTTGCGTTTATAACAGATGAACATTGGGTGTTCATATAACACAAACTGGTTTATCTGAAAAGCTTGAATCAAGCAACCCAGTAAAAAAAATCTTGATTTCCCTCCCTCCCTCTGTAACTGTGTGCCATCATGTTATGTCATGGGTTACTGTCATTCTCTCTTCTTCTGCTCACCTATGTCTCACATGATGCTTTTGTTTTCTCCCCTTCCTTCTCTACTTTACCCCTTGCTAGTACGCTTCTCTTTCATTACCGTCATCAAAGTCTTTCTCTCTCTCTACATACATGACCACTCTCTCTCTCTCTCTCTCTCTCCATATCACGACAGCTCCCTCCCTCTCTTTCACAACCACGTAAGCCCGGGCATAAGCAGCACCAGCAATAATTGCACCATTCCAACGATCCTATCAACCACCATAAGGCATCGTTTCCGACACCGCCATCTTAGGATGAACCACCTTGGTCTCCTCTACCTATCGGTGACCCTCTCGTTACAGTCAGCCAAGTTATTGTTCACTTGTTACGTGAGTAATAACCTCATGAATTAATTCATGATGAACACAATACACTGTTTTGTTTTGTTTTTTACACTCTTGGACTAGGCTGGACCTCCCTGCAGCCCAGCCCAAATCCAGAGAGAGTTGGGCGTTTTTGCCCAACTTGGATGGGCCGGCCCAGTTTGATTTGTGTGTGTGTTAAAAAAATTATATATAGATAGAGATTAGTTCCGATGGAAGGAAATGGCACGTAACTTCATTTCGCTTCATAACTCTGCTGTTTTTCGATTAGTTATGAATCAGAAACTTGCAATTGAATTTGGCCTTAAAATTATATCTTTACAGTTGGATCGCAAATATTGTTACCAGATATTGTTCGTCCATCACATAGCAAAGGATCGCAGAGGCATTAACATATCGATTTAGTTCGCGATGAAAATGAAAATGCAAGTAGTTTAATGGGAGAGTAAAAATAAATATCTAATTTTCCTGAATTATTAATTATATTTTATTGTTATGATTATTAATCTATAATATTTAAAAAACAATATGTGTGTCTGTGTCCTTAAAAGTAATTTCACAAGTTAACAACAATATGAAAAATATGATAACTAAACACACAAAAATGTTTTCATTAAACTTCAAACTCAATCATAGTTTTAACCAAATACTTCAATTTCAGTTATGAACTATATCTAAAAGTGCTTTTCATGAAACTATTTTTTTTCAACCTCAACCACGACAATAACCATCATGTTAGAAGTGAAGTTTGGCTTCGGGTTGTATTATGACAATATTTATACAAAGCACAATTTCCCTAGCATTAAAAAGTGGACTAAAAAAAATAACATAAAAAACATGTAAATTCAAGTTAATCGGTTAAACCAACTATTTTGAATCACTTACAGAATTGAAATAAATTTATAAAAAAAATAAACAAAAAAAATCAAACAAAACTCCACTTTTAGTAAATCTGATGTTAAAGATTGAAATTAATATTTAAAATAAATAAACTTATGGGATCAATACATGACCCATCATAAAGATTAAAATACAAGATATATATTTTTTTCTAATATTGGGCCATGGAAGGATGAAATCTAAAAACAAAATAATAATAATCACAAAACATGAAAATTTTATTCTTATGACTATTGGTTTGCGAGTGTAATTATAGTGATCTAGTCATATCATTTAGTGTCGTGTTAATAAAATGGTTCCCACGTTACTTATTATTACTAACCTTGTGGTTGGTTTATTACGGGTCAAAAAATAATCTCAGTGTTGAAAAATATTTGTCATAATACAACAACTATCTTTTAAAATAATAATATAGCGTTGTGATTCAAGTCATTAAATTGATCACATTGTATAGACTTGTCTTATTATATAATATCAAATGCATTGAGCTAAGGGATAAAAGAGTGATCATGGTAAAAAAACTGTTCATTGAAAAAAGAGCAAATATACATTTCTATAGCATCACAAAAAAATAAAAAATAAAAAGGGAATAGATGACATTGGTAAAACCAAATGTTAGCAACATTGTTTTTTTTTTTTAAAAAAAAACTAGAAAAAAGATAAAAAGAAAAGTGTTAAGCGATAAAAATAAAAAGATGAATTGATTTAATAAAAGAAAAAGAAAAATATTAATATCATTAAGGTTAATTCTAATTAATTCAATATTAGACGACGAAATAAAAAAAATAACTTGATAAAAAAACCCAAAAATAGTAATATAAAAAAATAGGATCATAACATTGATTAATTTAAAGGTGATTTTTTTTTAAATAAACATTTTACAAAATAAATTAAAAAAAAACATAAAATCAAATGAAAGATAATCAAACATGAAACTAAAAAAAATAAAAAATGTTAGGATGCTTCCATCAATGATGTTCCAGATCAAGTGAATTCACCATCTCAATCATTTTGTTTTTTAATATTTACCATCTTAATTTTTTATGTTTGAATCTTAGTGATACGGTGAGTGAATCTTTAAAATTGTATAAATAAAGAATTTAGTTTCAATTAATGTGTATCTGGTAAAAAAAATCATTTATCAAGGAGTGAAAATTTACTAATTTGACCTTTCATTTTTATTTCAAAACATGCTATTTTTTCCGATTTATCATGGGAATGTTTAAGAGGGAAAATTAGAGAATGATAAGACAAAGTCAAAGAAAAATGGAAAAATAATTACCATCCCATTTTAAATTGGTATTCAGATTTTTCTTGAATGACATCGAGAATTTTTAAAAAACCCGACCCGATTGAACAAAGATTCGGACCGTTTTGCTCTACTCATCAAAATAATAGAAAACCCCAAACCCCCCAACACCGAACACTAAACAAAACAGTACTCGTTAAAAACCAAACTGAAACCAATTTATCCACCACTACCAAGGTAGCTGGCGGCGCAGCTACCACCACCTGCAGGTAGCATCTCCTCCACCCCGCCTCCACCGTGCCTTCTTTTATTTAAATTATCTCCAATTTCCGGATCTAATTACGACTTATTTTTTTATTTCTTTGATCGTCGTGATTCACTTTTTGTTTGTTTGAAGGAACCATGGCGAAAGAGAGTGAAGCGATCGCAATGGAAGTCGACGGTCCGAAATCCAGTAATTCTGATCCGATCAATCCGAGATTCTCAATCAACGGTTATTATTTTTTATTAAATCTCTAATGTCTTTATTTTTTTATTAATCAAATGAACCTGCAATCTCATTTTCCATTTTAAATTATATAAAAAAATAACTAACTGAATTGAGCTTAAATAGAGTGAAATTATTTAATTTATTATTTTTCTAATCAAAGTGTTTTGGTTATTAGTTTTGCAACTGCTGAAATCAGCGCAAATGCAGCATGGTTTGAGGCACGGGGATTATGCGCGTTATCGGTATGTGAACTTAGCTCCTGGATTCTGTTTGTTGTTCGTTAAGGAATTTTGATTTGTTTGTGTAACTGGTTGAATTTCATTGGAAGTATAGGAGGTATTGTACTGCACGGTTAAGGAGGCTATATAAATCATTGAAGTTTACTCATGGCCGCGGTAAATATACGCGCAGAGCTATAAATGAGTCCACTGTTACGGAAGTGAGGTGTGTCTTGTTGATTATTGCTTTTTTCTTATTTGTTTTGCACACTATGTTTGTTGATATGTATAGCTTATAGAAACCAGAATTGTTCATTTTATCATGTTTTGTTGTTTTTTCCCCTTAATTTAATACAACATGCACCTTGTTTCTATAAGCATAGATGGTGAGGGGATAATGTAGAGAAATGGACTGGGATCATTTTGGTGAAGTAAGCATTGAAATTTATGAAACAAATGATAACAATTCTGTCACGGAGTACACTTGGTAGTCTGTGCTGCTTTATTAACTATTTTGATCATCCATTGGTTAAATTTTTTAGGTTTCTTTATCTTGTGGACTAGCAACCATCATATAAATGAAAGATTAGAAATGATTTATTTGTTTCATAGTCTGTCAAGATTATAATCTATCTTGTTTGAAGAAGAATAGGTATTTGCACATGGTTCTTTATACGGCAGAGAGAGCATGGAGCCATGCTATGGAGAAACGACAGCTTCTAGATGGCCCAAATGCCAAGCAACGCATTTATCTGATTGGGAGACTGAGGAAGGCAGTAAAATGGGCTGATTTATTTTCAAGATTATGTGCTGCCAAGGGAGATTCCAGAACATCTTTGGAAGCAGAGGTGTGTCTATGATTTTAGTGATCTCAAGTCATATTGCTTTGATACCTCCGAATAATTATTCAAATAAAAGTTAAGTGCAGATTGTGTCTACTTGTGTATTGACTGCATCAGCAAGAATTTTCGCCATAATTCTTGCACAAGGAATTGGATGCACTTCCCTGTCAAGTTTGTTCTTGGTGGTAGTGAACATGGCCATAGATCATGGTCAAAGCAAATTTTCCTTACCTTTGTTCTCAACTCATTTGGAATTCTATTTCTTATCTGGTAAACAAGACATTTGGGCAAAACATTTTCCAGTTTTTGAAGCTAAAAGCATAACATATAGTAACATTGCTTTTTGCATGGGTGAGATGAGATTCAACTAGAGTTTGTATTAGGTCGCTACAGAATCATTACACTGTTGCATCACATTGTTCATGAAAGAATCCATTGAGTTCAATTCTATTTAAATTGAATTCACCAGTCCTGGCTTCATTGACAACTTTGAAAGATTGGGTTTTGCCAGGAATGGGAAATGAAGATAAGGAAGATCTCGTTGCCATTCTTTTGTACCTGTTTGCATAAGTTTGGCCTTTTATCCAAACTAGAGTATGCAGACTGTGCTTATGGGATTATGAGCATGTCATCTAGCTATTAACGTGCTGCTTATGTGAACTCAAATATTTAAAAAGTAACTGATGGAGCTATGTAGGTCTTGTAATTATGAATGAGATCTTAACAATGCTCTGTGATTGATTTGTAGGCCTACGCATCATATATGAATGGGCTTCTATTGTTTGAACAAGATCGGAATTGGGACACTGCATTGAAGAATTTCATAAGTTCCAGGTTATTCTCATCTTTATCATATTTAATCAACATCACTACTGTTTTCACAGTGTAATAACATCTCCAGTGTTTCTCCTTGTCAATAAATGTTTCTTGGAAAAAGGGCCATTAGCCAGCCATGCACTTCCTGAGCTGGTTCTTGAAGGGATTGTAGTTTTGTATATGGTAGCTATGCTCTAAAGACACAATTCTGTGCACTCAAGTTCAGTAACCCCTCTATCCTGCTATGACTGTCCTCGTGCCTGTTTTGATATCAAAATCATCCACTTCAAATAGTGAACAATGAGTTTTTTGTCTGTTTGATATATTGTCCGTCATGCTTTTTTGATATCAAAATTAAACTATCAGAAAAATAATATTTGAAACATCACTATTAAATTTGTAAGTGTGGATGCAATAATTACTGTCCCCTTAAAACATTGTCACTTTCAATGATTTCTAACATTTTGATGTGGAGTATTGCTTCCTCAGACCAAATTCCTCTCATTGAATAGTTCCCAAGTATAAAAATATTTGTTCAGTGCTTGGTAAATAAGTTTTTGGCTTGTATATTGAATATGGTTCTTGACTAGCTTAATATTTTGTATAGAGCGGTTTATGAGGAACTGGGGAAATATGGAGCTTTAGAGAATCAAGTTTTGTGTCGTGAGCGTGTTGAGGAGCTGGAACCTAGTATTAGATACTGCAGGCACAAAATTGGCGAGTCAAATCTGAAAACTTCTGAGCTCTTACAAATTGGTGAGATGGATGGTCCCGCGCTAGACCTATTCAAAGCAAAATTGGAGGTGAGATTCATCTCTTACCAGAATTTGTGTCCATGACATACTGTTTTCTTTTTGTGTCTCCAGTATTTTGGTCTCCTACATTTAGTGTCTTCTGAATGTTTTCTTTTTATTTAAGACCAATTTCAATCTAGCCTTTATTATACACACGAGTGATTCTGATTGCATTGAATTCTGTCTAGAACATTATGTTACTTGGTGGCTATTGAATTTCTAAACTCTTTTTTTTGTCTATTCTATAGTTTGATTTGAGGAATATATTATGAGTATTTATTTTGTTATTTTCATTCTTGCATTTAAGAATGCTCTGCGCTGTTTTGTAGGCTGCTATGGCTGAAGCAAGATCTCAACAGGCTGCATCCCTGACAGAGTTTCATTGGCTTGGTCACAGATTTCCAATTTCAAATGCTAAAACTCGGGTTGCCATTTTAAAAGGTTCACATTTTATTTCTATGAGTAAAACTTTAGGCAGGAATATTATCGTGGAATACTATATTTCACCTCCTGTATTTTTTTTAGAGCAAAAACCCACATCTACTACGGAATCTTCTCTTTTAGCCTCTCTTGAACAAATTACAAGGATGGTCACTATGCTCTCTCTGTCTCTTAATGATTTTTCATTCTCATCTCCAAAATTTATTAACTGTTTCTCTCTAAATTTTATGAACTGGCTGTTGATTGATATATTCTGTTTATGTGTATCTTTGAATGGGAATGTATGATTCAACATGGTGATGACAAAATATGCCAAATAGTTTACTCTCTGCTGGTGAGATGCGTTAATATACTGACTTGTTAGCAGTTCAGATTATTAGATTTTTCTTAAATTTATCGAGAGATGGATCTCTATGTTACATACCTCGATCTCACCAATTTCATTAGTGAAATGGATTCTGTCTGTCCTTTGTGTTGCAGTTGACTGATATTTATCAAGAAGTTGATTGAATGCTCATAACTTGCTGGCCACTTTTCCCTCTCACTTTATTGTTATGCCAACAGAGCCTGAAACTATATTTCTTTTCTGATGATTATTTCAGCACAAGAATTGGAGAAGGATTTGCATGGTCCTGCAGCAGATTCACTCCCATCTGAGAAAAAATTAGCAGTCTTTGACAAAATTTTTACAGCATATCACGAGGCTAGGAGCTTCATTCGCAGTGACTTGGTGTGGAAGTTCAGCCAAAATTTTTTTTTAATTATTTTTCCATTTTGTTTCCTGCTTGTACCACCATAATTTTGGTTGTTTTTTAAAATATTTTCGTAGACTTAGTTTTGTTAGTCATTTATGTTCCTATCCTCCATTCTTGACTTTTTTACACTATTTTTTAGGTCAGTGCTGGCAATGCTGACAGTGTCAAAGATGAGTTAAATGGGCTTGATAAAGCTGTTAGTGCAGTACTAGGACAGCGTACCATTGAGCGTAACCAGTTGTTGGTTAGCATTGCCAAGAGTAAACTTACCAGCCGCCGAGATGACAAAAATGAGAAAGTTACCAAGCCAGAAGAGCTTGTTCGCTTGCATGATCTTTTATTACAGGTTAGCAATCTTTCCTTGTGTCTGTGTTTCCAACATGTATTTTCTTTTTAAAGGATTCATTTTAACTGCTGCTGAATACAAAAATGTGCCAGTACCTCTGTGAAATAACTAACCTTTTGTGTTTCTATTAATGTTATGTTTGGCAGAATACAGCTGACCTTTCTGATTTAGTTAGTTCTGGAAGAGACCGAAAACCTGAAGAAGTAGCATTTGCTGAAGAATGTGTTCTTCGAAGTACAGCTTTCCGAGCACAGAGGTTGGGATCTGAAATCTATATACCAATTCATTAGATTGTCTTTTTTGCTGCTTCACCTGCATGCCCCCCCCCCCCCCCCAACTAATTCTTCTATCAAGAACGAATCTCTTGATAGCCCCTTTTCATGTTTGGGAGCGTTATAAGTGCTATTCAAGAAATCACTTGATGGCTAGATATCGTATCACTTGATGGTTACATTCCTGCTTATCAGAATTAAACAATTGAAGTTGGTTCTCTAAAAGCCAACCAATTTTTCCTTGCCAGGTTTAGGATCTTTAATCTTACATCTCCTTTGCAGGTGCTTCTACTTGGCAAAATCATACAGTTCAGCTGGAAAGCGAACAGAAGCATATGTATTATACTGCCATGCTCGATCCCTTGCTGAGAATGCCCTAAAGAAATTCCAAACTGTGACAGGCACTGATGAGGTGATGTAGCCTAAAGAAATATGCTAAAATTTCGGGCAATCCTTTACAATTATGTTGTGGTTTTTTCAGTTGCTTTGTACCATATCGAACATTCTCTTGTTGATGCTTTCTTGGTGTGAACTTGATTCATGACTTGCAAGCTGTATGGCATGCCAAATATTTGTCTTGGACTGTTAATGATTTTGTATTACAGGTAACGATCAAAGAGTTGAAAACACTATACAACGAGTGCAGAGCTAACAGTTGCATAGAGCATGCCACTGGGATCATGGAGCATGAGAAGGTTTCAGAGAATCTTTCAAAGAAAGTTTCTACAATATCACTCAGTGGAGTGGACAAGAAGGTAACCATCTGGGCTTTGTTTTCCCCTTTTGCTTCTCTTGGAATAGACAAGGACCATTACTCTTTATTGTTTAATTTAACTGTGTACCAAAAGAGAATAAGCTGGCATACAGGATGGGATATATCACATCATTTGTCAACTTCTCATTTCTTGCCCTATGTTGATTTACCATACATTAGCCAAGTACTGGGCAAGGATGCTCCAAGTTCTTTGTTGGTTTCTATAGACAGATTCTCTGATATAAGCTTTGCATTAATATCTGCAAATGCTTTTCAGCTATCCTGACCAACTATAAAGTTGATAAATCATGAATAAATTATAAATTCTAACCAGTTAGTTTGTTCTAATACGGATTCCCATTATTATTAGCCTTATATCTTGTCTTTTACCTTAGTGCTTCTATTGTCTTCTGTCATTATATAACGTTTGATCATTATATAATGTGTGAATAATTTAAGGGAGTCGCTTCAGCTCCTGCTTGTGCATGTCTGATCTTGGTTGATGTTGATTTGAGTACCAGGTAGAGAAATTCCTCCTTGAGAAACTTGATGTCTACGAGTCAGCAGTTGGGGAACCAAATGTCAAAAGCGTTCCGCGCATCGAAGTCTTTCCTCCAGCCTTCCAATCAACGCCTCGAAATCCTATTGTTCTTGACCTTGCCTATAACTGTATTGATTTCCCATCTCTAGAAAACAGGATGAAGAAGGACAAGAAGGGTTTCATAAGTAGGCTCTGGCGATGAGTTGTGTAGACGAAGCATTGATTAGACACCTCCTCCCCAACCAAAGAGAATGAAGGAGATAGAGAGATTTCTTTCCGAGGCACTGGGTGTATTCATTTCGTAGTCAGGTCAGCTGAGGGATTGTAGTTAGTTTTGACGATTCCTTTTGAATTTTGGGATTGATAAATTTTTTGTGCTTATTTATTTCCAAACTCTGATAAACTAGCTGAACAGGGCGGCATGGTTGTGCCTTTATTATTTTACTGTCTGAAATGAGATTCCATAGTTTACGTTGGTGGTATCATTTCGTTAAAATCCTACCTCGACAGTCTTTAATTCTTTGCCTTGCCTGCTTGGACAACTTTGCTAAGATGCTTTTTATTTTAATAGGTTTTAAAATGTTTTTTAATTGAAAATATTTTAAATAATATATATATATATATTTAAAATTTATTTTTAATATTAATATACTAAAACAATCTAAAAACAATCAAGATTTTTAGGAACGCTTATCTAGTCCCAGGCAAGCTTCATAAATGATAAAGTAGAATTAATTACAGAGGAGCATTTTCGATTCCAGTATTTATTAATAAAAACAATCAAATTAAAAAAAAACCAAACTAGACTTGGTTTTTAATCTGACCGGTTTTGATTTGGTGTTTTAACAAAAAAATTGACCGGTTTCGATTCGGTTTTTTAACAAAAAAAAAAAAGCTGAAAAATAATTTTGGTTTTTTTTATATATTTTAATCAAGTTGTTCCTTCTTTTATTTAACCAAAATGAAAGTAAACAGAAAATTTTGAACTGAACTGAATTGAAAGAATAAAAAACAATTATAACATTTTTTTTATTTTAACCAATTAAGTTTTGATTTATTGGTTTTTACTTAAAAAATAAAAACCGGACTGAAAGTTTTTTTTTAAAATCTATTCGATTTAATAATAAAAAATATCTGCTATATTTTTTAAGCTTTTCAGTTTTTTAAAGCTTTTTAATCAGTTTTTCAGTTTAATCAGTTTTTTTTATCACCTCTATTGTCAAACAAGCATTTTGGTGAAGTATAGATCATGGAAGAGGGCCTTGTTCTTTTTCACGAGGCTTAAACTGGTCATATAAGATTTTTATGTTTCTAAAACTTATTTTTGATATAAATATATTAAAATAATATAAAAATTAATTTTTTAAAACAGTAAAACAAAAGTTATTTTAGTTTGAAAAATCGACTCCCTCTCATTTTAGTTTCCGTACAAGCAAAAAAATAAGGTGATTTCTATAGACAATTCTAAATAATTATTTTTGTTTTTAGTTTTAATATATATTTTTAAAGGGATATTCAATAAAATACCAAAAAAAATAAAAATATTCATTTTTTTTTCAAAAATATTCTGAAACGTAATACAAAATACAGTGCCAGCCAAACAGGTCATAGTTGTCAATATCGTTCCGGTTGCCATTCCGGTTTTTCGATTGGAATTGAAGGTTTCAGTTTTGGAGAGCTCCGGCGTGCCGTTTCGGTGTCGTACTGTTCATATATAATTATATATATATATATATATATATGAAATAATAAAATATTAATTTAACAAACATAATTAAAATTTGAATTCTTTTTTATTTAAAATATTTTGGTGTTTTTAAATTATTTTGATGTATAGATGTCAAACATAATTTTTATTTTAAAAAAAGATTTTGAACCCGGAACGGAACCGAGGCGTTCCGGCCGGAATTTCTGAAATGGATTGAAATTAAAACCAAGAAAAAAACAATACTATTTTATCTCGGTTTTTTGAATGGAACGGAATTAATATGTATGAAACAGTCAACTAACATGCAATGGATTCGCATCAGGTGAAGCTGACAAAATGTGATATTATTATAGGACCAAATATTCTGCATTAAGGGACTCGTTAGCTAAATTGATACAAAGAAGGGACGAAAATGAGAGGTCTACATTTTGTTTAGAGGGAGCGAAAACAAAGGGCGGGGGCGCTGTTTTTGAGAGACAGCCATTAAAGTTCGCCAAAAAAGAAGGCTGCCTTGATAAACCATCTCTCTCATCAACGCAAAAATTCCATCGATTGCGCCCGTTAATCAACTACACACATTATCTCCTTCTTTTTTAGTAAAAAAGAAAAAGGAGCTGTCTCCTCTCCTCCTCTCTCTCACTACTCACACATTCAAAAGCTAAAACGACAGAACTAGCAGGAAGAAGAAGAAGAATTTTGAATTATTATTGCATATAATCTTCAAAAAAATATATTAATAAATAAAAATGCAGTTCTCTAAACTCGACGATTCGCCGATGTTTCGGCAACAGGTTTCTCTCTTCTTTTTGTTTCGTCTCCGATATCCTGAACAGAAACTTCCAGTTTCTGATCCGATTAATCTCCACGAATTCCACAATGCATTGATGGCATTTTGAACGCAGTTTTTTTCTTAAACATTTTCTTTTTTGCATTGATTTTAGCTGGCGAACAAGAAATTATAATTCCAAATGCTAAACTAGCTTATTAGTTAATAGTTTGTAATTATTTAGCATTAAGTTTTTTACTGTAGATTTTGCACGTGAACAATTTATGCACATTTTATTTTTATCAAGTATATGTGCGTGTGTTTGGATTATGGTTAATTTGCAGCTAATTGGTGTGAAAATAGATGCAATGCATGGAAGAAAGCGCGGAGGCATTACGAGGGAGGTGTTTGAAGTTCTACAAAGGATGTCGAAAGTACTCGTAAGTCTAAGTTGTCGTTCGTATAATGTCGAGCTTATTCTGTGATGTCGAAAATGTTACTTAATGTTGTGTTTGTTGAAATTTGCAGAGAAGGGCTAGGAGAAGGATATGATGGGGATATTGCTTTTGCGAGTGCGCTTGAAACTTTTGGAGGAGGACATAATGATCCTATTTGTCTTGCTTTTGGAGGTAATATCCACGTTTTCTGTTTTTGCTTATCAAGTGAATTTTTTGTTGCCTTTTATGTTGCTGGATAAGAGTAATGCTCTGCCTGTATCTTTGCCTGTGTTTGTATGTAGAGAGTTAGTTATTGCCCCAGTTGAGTGAACTGCTTTGTCTTGTAACTTCGATGGATATAAACATATATGGTTACTTGCTGTGAAGTATGTGAACTGACTTGCATTTGAAATTCAACATCTCCCTCCAACTGAAATCGTCCCTTATTTTTATCCTGATATGACGTGAAGTTAATCACTGGTGTAACTAGCTCACTTGTTCCATAGTATGTTCCAAATGTTTGAACAAATAATTCAAAGTAATAACTTGAAATGATCTGTTGTTTTATTGAATGACAGATAATTGGCTTATAAAGCCATTACAAGAGAAATAACAGCCCACGTATCTTAACAGACCTAAGAATCGTGGTAAATAAACAACAAAAGAAATGGTCAAATGCTATTCTGAAAATAACATGATCTCCTAAGTAATAGGAATTATTAACAATAAAATGGAATCTTAATAAATCATAAAGTCTTAGCTATTTGAACTAGTCAAACATCAAATGTCCCCAACATACCCTCCCCTAAACTGGAATTGCTAATAGCAATCAGTTTACTTCAGCCAAGAACTTCATTCCAAGTTGTTCCCTAAGCTTCTCAAAGCTTTCTAACTTTAACGGTTTAGTCATAATATCTGCAAGCTGTTCATTAGAACCACAAAATTTCAAATCAACCACTCCATCTCTTGTGAGATTCCTCAGAAAGTGAAACCTCACATCAATATGCTTGCTCCTGCCATGTAATACTGGGTTTTTGGACAACTTAATAGCAGATGAGTTATCACAAAAAACAGTAATACATTTACTTTTAATAGGACTAATAAAATTAAGTACCCCTTTCATCCAAACACTCTGACAAGCACAAGCAACTGCTGCAACATATTCTGCTTCTGTTGTAGAAAGGGTTACAACAGGTTGTTTCTTCGAAGCCCAAGCCACGGCTCCTCCACTTAGTGTAAATACGTACCCTGAAGTACTTTTTCTATCATCAAAGTCACCAGCATAATCACTATCTGTGTATGCAAGTAACTCTAATGCACCCTCTTTAGCATAAAATAACCCGAGCTCCATGGTTCCCTTTAGATATCGAAGCACCCTTTTTGCTGTCATCAAGTGTTCCTCTGTTGGATCTGCCATATATCTGCTAATGAGACATACACTATACATCAAATCGGGTCTAGTAGCTGTCAAGTACATGAGGCTACCAACCAATTGCTTAAAGAAAGTTGCATCCACTTTCTTCCCTCCCCCTACTCTTGTCAACCTTGAACCAGGCACGATCGGATTCTTGACTGAATTGCACTCTTGCATGTCAAATCTTTGAAGAACATCATTGGCATATTTCTTTTGACACAAATGAATGCCCTTGGCACTTTGTAAAACTTCAACTCCTAGGAAATATTTCATTTTTCCTAGATCTGTCATCTCAAATTCAGACTTCATTGAACACTTGAACTTCTCAATTAAACATGCATCATTACCGGTAAAGATTAAGTCATCAACATAAAGACTTATAATTAAAACTTTACCTCCAGCATTTGTTTTAACAAACAATGTAGATTCATGATTACATCGTGCAAAGCCTTCTTTGAGAAAATAATTCTCAATTTTGCTGTACCATGCTCGTGGGGCTTGCTTTAGACCATATAAGGCCTTATTGAGCTTCAATACCTTCTCTCGGCTGCCCTCTTGCTCATAACCTTGTGGCTGCTCAACAAAAACAGCCTCCTTTAATTCCCCGTGCAAGAATGCACTTTTGACATCTAGCTGAAACACCATCCAACCTTTCTTGGCTGCCACTGCCAAAACCATGCGAATTGTATCCCACCTTGCAACTGGAGCAAACACTTCATTGTAGTCTACCCCATGCTCCTGAGCATAACCTTTGGCCACCAAACGTGCCTTATATTTATCTACCTTTCCATTCTCATTAAGTTTAGTTTTGTAAACCCATTTAACACCAATTTTTTTTGCTCCCACTGGCAGGTCTACCAAGTCCCAAGTTCTGTTTTTCACAATAGCATCAATTTCTAAATCCATTGCAGCCTTCCAATTTTCATTGTTGACAGCCTCTTCATAGCGAGTTGGATCCCCTTGTTGAGTAAACAAAACAAGATTTTGCATGTCATCTTCTGTCAGATTATCACCACTTTCATAATCTTGCATCCAGATGGGTGCCCTTCTAATTCTGGATGGATTAACACTGCTGCCTTCTCGGGTTGCAGAAGATAATATATCTTCTGCATTAATCACAGTTTCAGCACTCTCCCTTGCTGCAAGATTCTCATCATTTGTTGCAAAATCATCATCATCTGCATGCTCTTCATTTCCATCTGCATGATCATCTTCTGCTGCAAAATTTTCATCATTCACGGCTGCAAACTCTTCATCATCTGTATGATCTTCATCCCCACTTGCATAATCCTCTTCTGCATCAGAAAGACTGAAATCATGCATATTAGTTGCATATACATCATCATTCCAGTCAAGTATATCCTGCTGGATTTCTTCTTCACTTCTTTTCCAATCCCAGCAGTCATCTTCATGAAAAATAACATCCCTGCTAATCACAATCTTCTTAGCAAGGGGATCAAATAATCTGTAGGCCTTGCTTTCATCACTGTACCCGAGAAGAACACACTTGTAGCTCTTGTCATCCAACTTTGTCCTCTTAATATCTGATATATGCACATCTCCAGTGCATCCCCAAACTCTGAAATAATCCACACAAGGTTTAATTCCACTCCAACACTCCTCTGGAGTCTGCCCTTTCACCAGTGCCGTGGGGCTTCTGTTTAGGACATGTGTTGTCCATCTAACAGCTTCTGGCCAAAAGAATTTGGGCATTTGTTTCTCTGTCAATAAGCACCGAACCATATTCATGATAGTTCGGTTCTTACGCTCCGCAACCCCGTTTTGCTGAGGAGTATATGCTGCGGTAAACTGTCTTCTAATGCCATTGGTTTTGCAAAAATTTTGAAACTCATACGAGGTGAATTCACCACCTCGATCAGTTCGTAAGCAACATATATTACTATCAATTTCTTTCTCAACAAGGCATTTAAAGTCTTTGAAACACATAAATGCTTCACTTTTTTCAGACAGGAAATAGACCCAACTTTTCCTACTAAAATCATCAATGAAATTCAAGATGTACCTCTTGTTGCTACTTGAACTTGGTGTGATTGGTCCGCATATATCAGCATGTATGAGTTGAAGTTTTCGCAAGGCCCTCCACTGACTTTTCTTCGGTATAACTCCACGGTGTTGCTTCCCAACATTGCAGACAGTGCACACCTTCTCAACAGATTTGAGATTTGGCAGCCCATTCACAAGATTCTTTGAATGCAGTGTTTGAAGACTTTTGTTGTTCAAGTGTCCGTATCTTCGATGCCAGAGATCAGTAACATCTTCAGCAGCTGAGATTTGAAGACAGTTTGAGCTTTGCACTTTTGTTTTAGCAAGCAAAACAAACATCCTGTTGATAGTCATCCGAGTCTGAGCAATAAGTCCTCTCCTGGGATGATAGATCCTGCATTCTCCACCTTGAATTAAGATCCCCAGCCCCTTTTCTTGTAGCTGACCAATACTTAGCAGATTATTGGCAAGCTCAGGAACATAAAACACATTAGTGACCAACTGAGCTAGTCCATTGATCTCTATTTTGATGTTGCCCCTTCCCAGTACTGGCATTCTGGCCTTATTTCCCAGTTTCACTGAATGACGAAATTTGTCATCAAAATTCACAAACCAATGTTTGTTTCCTGACATGTGGTTTGAGCATGCTGAATCAAGATACCAAGCCTCTTCCCTGTCTGCATCATTTCTTTCAACATAGGCCATCAATAAAATTTCTTCTTCAGCCTCTGCATATTCAGCCTCTGCATATTGTGCAGATTTTTCCCAGCTAGGGCATTCAAACTGGAAATGCCCTAGTTTATGGCATTTGAAGCACTCAACCAGTGCTTTGTTAAAACCTTGTCTTCCTCTACCTCTCCCACGACCTCTGAACATCCCAACTCCTCTTCCTCTGCCACCATCAGCTTTATAGTCATAAGTGACCTTCAAAGCTTGTTCGTCACTGTTTTGTACATGCCCCTTCATACGTTGTTCATGTACATATAGACTACTCTGCAATTCATCAATAGTTAACATATCCAAGTTGTTTGATTCCTCCACTGAACAGACAACATAATCAAACTTTGGAGTTAAAGACCTCAAGATTTTCTCAATAATAACTACTTGATCCATCTTTTCACCATGTATTTTCATTTTGTTAACAATTGTAAGAGTTCGGGCAAAATAATCATTTACCCCTTCTCCTTCCTTCATCTGCAGAACTTCAAAGGTTCTCCTTAAAGCTTGAAGCTGGGCTCGTTTCACACGAGTTGATCCCTGATACTTCAATTTCATGGAGTCCCAGATTTGTTTTGCCGTGTCTTTGACCAGAATTGTCTCTATGATGTTGCGATCGATGGCCTGAAAAAGATAATTCTTCACCTTTAAGTCCTTTAACTTTTGATCCTCAATTGTCTTCTTCTGGGCTGCTGTCATCCCTGACCCATCTCCTTCAAAAGCTGGAATTCCTTCTTCAATTAAGCTCCAAAATTCCTTCGACCGAAGGAAATTTTCCATCAACATCGCCCAGTGGTCATAGTGACCATCAAACCTTGGAATTGCTGGTTGAACGAAGCTCCCTTCCGCAGCCATGTTTCAATTTTCACTCTCAATTGAACTCTCTCTGATTCGTATTTCTCTGTTTGAACTCTCTATTTTTCTTTTGTCTCACACCTCACAGTTGCACTCGTGTTTCTCTCTGTCTCTTGCCTCACTTTTAATTGTTCTTCTCTTGTCTCTCACACTGAGTCTTTGTTAGAAGCTCTGATACCAAATGTTTGAACAAATAATTCAAAGTAATAACTTGAAATGATCTGTTGTTTTATTGAATGACAGATAATTGGCTTATAAAGCCATTACAAGAGAAATAACAGCCCACGTATCTTAACAGACCTAAGAATCGTGGTAAATAAACAACAAAAGAAATGGTCAAATGCTATTCTGAAAATAACATGATCTCCTAAGTAATAGGAATTATTAACAATAAAATGGAATCTTAATAAATCATAAAGTCTTAGCTATTTGAACTAGTCAAACATCAAATGTCCCCAACACCAAATGCTCGGGTGGCATGTCAAACTATGTTCATTTGTCGCATACATGCGATTTGAACTGGAATACATAATTTTATTATTAGTTTAGGGCATAATTAAGTGATACATATCCAAGGTAAGCTGTAATTGGGCCTAGCTTAATATTGAATCATTTTAATGACAAGGTCGATGCCAAAAAATCACATTAGCTTTATGAAAAACCAGTCCCGAGTTTTGATTCGGTTCCTTTTTCCTCAGAGTGCGAAATATACTAAAATCACATTATCTCTTGGTCAGTCAAGATGAAGCAACATGTATTGTTGTTCAGGCTGTTACATGTATTTTGTCATTACCATAACTTCTGTTATTATTACATGCATTTTGTTGTGCAGCCTGTTATATTTACCATAATTTCTTTTATTCTGGTATATGTAAAATTTAAGGGACCAATTCTATCAAGTAAATTAAAAAATCTAAGGGGCCTAATAAACAACTCAATGCGTTAGCTGTTCATAACTTAGTACTGTGTTTTTGTGGTCATCCTTAGGTCCTGTTATGAACAAATTCACAATCACGTTGAGAGAAATTGGTACATACAAGGAAGTTCTTCGATCACAGGTAGACAATTTATAACACGGTTTTTGGATGCTTCCTGAACTTGCTAGATATATTTTTCATTTTGTCCATTTAAATACAGAATATGGGAACTTTTTTAAGTGTTTTGCTGTACCACCATTTGAAATTGGCCTTCTCAGGTGGAGCACATGCTAAATGAGAAGTTGCAGCACTTTGTTAATTTTGATCTGCAAGACATCAAGGTACTTTGTATTTCCTGTCAATTAGATCCGTTCTTTGTATAAAAAAGTCAATGCCTGCAAGGTTGGACTCCATAAAACTGTTGCTTAAGAAGAATTCCTTATACACTGACTAAATTGTTTATTTGTTGAAACTATAGTGTGCTCATTATATATAATCAGATATATATTATCATCTAAGCTCTGAGAACAATCTTGGACTTCTCTCTAAGTAGACTGTTACTTAGCTGCAGTTAATCTTTTATTGTTGCAGGAAGCACGGAAACGTTTTGACAAGGCTTCCATGATGTTTGATCAGGTGGGTTGTTCATCTAATACTATGTGATATAACTTTGAAGGTATGCATGTAAATTCCATGTCTTGTTTGTTGATAACCTCTGTTGCAACCCATTGTGATTTTCGTTCTCTAAAGTTGATGTAATTCTGCTGTCATTGTGATGGCCTTCATCATTCGTGATTACATTTTCATTCCTGATTGGGTCATATTCAAATGTTGTTTTTGCACAAAGGCATTGTGAATGCACACTAACATTTCAAAACATGTTTTTCTGGTTTCTTTTCTAAATGTTGAGGAGAAATTGTGTGGTACAAAGATATTAACAAGATTAACCCAAGAATCATCATATAGAAAAGAAAACTTGAGTAAATTATTTACCAATATCCCTCAATTTTTGGTGATATTGATTTCCCAGTAGATGCATATGTTTAGCATGCAGATAGATATTTCCACATCCAGGTTCTAAGAAAGCTTATGGAAGCAGCAATTGTGAAATTCAGAATTTCGAAGTATTTTATGTACAAGCATGGAAATAATTACAAATATGGTCCTGGTAATAAATGCCCTTCATAATAGATTTCCTCATAGTGTACCTTTTCCATCTGCCTTATGGATTCATTTGCTCTGTTTTGTATGGAAGATGAACTCATATCCCTTGGACTTGAAAAACCAATACAGGGGAAAAATATACTGATAGTTGTAGGGGAAAGGTCTCGTGGTAGATGCTGTTTATATCCAAAATGAGAAAGAAAAAACTCATAGAAAAGGGACTTTAGAGTTGATTGATTTATGCAACCTGTAATCCAAGTCCACCTCATGTTTAGGTTCTCAATCCTTATATCCAAAATGAGAAAGAAAAAACTCATAGAAAAGGGACATTAGAGTTGACTGATTTATGCAACCTGTAATCCAAGTCCACCTCATGTTTAGGTTCTCAATCCTTATATCCAAAATGAGAAAGAAAAAACTCATAGAAAAGGGACATCAGAGTTGATTGATTTATATGCAACCTGTAATCCAAGTCCACCTCATGTTTAGGTTCTCAATCTCTCGATTATATATTCTTCTTTATCCAATAATAATCATATCAATAAAGCTAATAATAATACATCATTTTTATCTTCTAGTTCTACACTCACTAATTTCTTTCAGATCAGTTTTTATCTCCTTGTTTTCATAGAATGGTTTTTCGTTTCTATTCAGAATGTTGCTAGGATTTATTTTCTTTTCTTTTCCTTTCTGAAGAGGGCTCTTCTGCATGAGTAATTATACATGGTTAATATACTTCAATTTTTGAGGATTGTGTTACTCGATATAGACTTGATCATGACAAAATTGAGTTTCAATTTGATGTTGTGCTGCAGGCGCGTGAAAAGTTTCTTTCACTGAGGAAGAGTACTAGGATGGATGTTGCTTCTGCTATAGAGGAGGTACAATCCATAGCATCTGACTTCTAATGCTAAAGCACCATCTAGTTTTGCGTGTAGGTTGTTCAAGTAGTTAATCATAGGTAACCATCAATTTAAATCTAATTTGGTAGAGAGACCGTTCCAGGAACTGCACAATGCAAGATCCTCTTTTGAGCAAGCACGCTTTAATTTGGTAAGTATACTCAACCAAGGAACATGGATCCTATAAATTTTCAACAAGCAGTTTGGATTGAAAATACTACATGATTTTCTATCTCCAGATTAGTGCTCTTTCTGTTGTTGAGGCCAAGAGGAGATTTGAGTTTCTAGAGGCTGTTAGTGGAACAATGGATGCTCATCTTCGATTCTTCAAGCAGGTACCTCAGTGATCATGTGATGATATTAAGGGTGAATTCATTCTCGAATCTGTATGTTGTTGACTTTGAATTCCCGATTGTTTCAGGGATATGAGCTGTTGCAACAGATGGAGCCTTTCATTAACCAGGTCCTCTTTAATTCTAATTGTTCCCTCACAAAAGTGTACTGTTAAAAAATCAGTTCAGTTTCCCCAGAAAGCATATTTTTCTTTTCAAAAACAATTTCTCAAGTCCTTAATTCTTGTATCGAGGAGTTGTCCTTTATTTCTTTCTTTTTCTTTTTTATGTGGTTGAAAAGGCATTTTTCGAATAAAAATACAAGATCCTATAATCATAATTCCCATCATTCAACACATATTTAAGAAGATCTGATTGACCATGTAAACAAAAGATTGTCTATGCCATCTGGGACACCTTTAGGACTGTTTAAGAAAGGAGAATATAAAAGTTTCTGGTCAAGCAACATGAATAGAAAGGGTAAAGCCCTTAATGTCTGATTTATGAAGGGTTGCTTGAAATTGAGGTATACCAATTAAGCACTGTCTTTTGACTCCACCAATAATTGACCTATTCTGCTCCACTTATAGAGGGGACTGACTTTCAATTGATAGAATTTTTCATAAGGTTAATTTTATGGCCTGCCTCCTACATGAGGTTCTAACTTTCTGTATCCATTAATCTGATTAAGCCAGAACATTCTTTCTTGCCCTCTTCTTTGAATGTCTTTCCTTGTTGCAGAAGTTAGCTGCTTCATATTTGTAGCCTGACCATTTAAATTTCTCTTAGTTGAAACAATATGTGTTATGTTATAGGTCTTGGCTTATGCACAACAGTGTAGAGAATGCTCCAACTATGAACAAGTATCCCTTCATGAAAGGATGCAAGAGTTCATGAAGCATATTGATCAAGAAAGTAGGCATTCTGTAAACAGCATTTTCAGTTCTCCTCGTGAAGATAGCATGCGGCCTGCTGCTAGGAGTTCACAAAAAGTGATAGAGGAGGTTATGCAATCTGCTGCTAAGGGGAAGGTAGTTCGCAAGTTTAGCTCCCTCTAACATGATTTTGTCTACAATTTTGCCTTCTTCCCACAATTACTTCATCCTCATGGTATCTCTACTTGTATGACTAGCTAAGACTACAATTATACAGGTTCAAACCATTCGACAAGGATATCTATCAAAGCGTTCCTCAAATTTGAGAGGTGATTGGAAAAGAAGGTTTTTTGTTCTTGATAATCGAGGAATGCTTTACTACTATCGCAAACCATTCAACTGGTCATCCGTAAGCCATTCACTGGAATATAGCCTGTAATGTTGAGAGCTGTCAATTATACACCTCTTTTAGAGTCTGATATCTGTTCGCTGGATGTTATGCAATGCCCTATTTCAGTCAGGTGGGAGTCAATCTGCGGTACAGAGAAATTGTTCTTCTGAAAATGGTCACGGATTGTTGAGTCGGTGGCTTTCTTCTCACTACCATGGTGGTGTGCATGATGAAAAATCTGTTGCACGTCACACTGTGAACCTTTTGACATCAACAATAAAGGTTGACGCAGATCAATCAGATTTAAGATTCTGCTTCAGAATTATTTCACCAATGAAAGCCTACACTTTGCAGGTTTGTCATCGAAATGCAGTTCAAACATGTAACTTGGATATTGACTGTTGAATATAAAAATAACCAGGAAAAGAAAAAAAAATCTCCTTCCTGCTGCAAATTACAAACAGGAATGAGTGTAAATTTGAGAATTAGGTTAGGTTTCCAAAGGTTCTCAATTGTATTAGCTTTTAATGCAGGCAGAGAATGCTCTGGACCAAATGGACTGGATTGAAAAGATAAATGGGGTGATCACTTCGTTATTGAGTTCCCAGATAACTGAAAGAGTAAATGTCCACAGTTATTTCAGTACTCTGTATCTTTTGTAACGATGTATATATTAATGACCATGGCCCATTTATTTGTCAGTTTCTTTCTTCCAGTCCGATGGGAAGTGGTGACCATCACTCTGTTAGTGAGAGTGGCTCATTCTTAGATTCTCCTGATCAGACAAAGATTGAGGAGTTCACATTTGATACTGAAAGTCATTTACATTCAACCAGAAGTTTACGACGACAAGATTACAGCATAAAAATTGAAAAGCCAATTGATGTGTTAAGAAGAGTGCCTGGGAATGAAAAATGTGCTGATTGTAGTGCACCTGAACCAGACTGGGCATCCTTAAACCTTGGTATTCTTATATGCATTGAATGCTCTGGTGTTCATCGTAATCTTGGGGTGCATATATCAAAGGTAATTTATCAATGCTTGATCATGTTTGTTTCATTGTTTGTGAATGGAAGTTTCAGATAAGAATTAGGAAATTTATGCTTTTCTCTGATGAACCTAAGACATGAACCTTAGGAGCGTTGTTTTTCAAAGTAATGTTTCACAAGAAGCAGAGACAAACATGAATGAGTAGGACATGCTTGTGTCCACATGTACTAAAAGAAAACCGTGCTTCTGTTTACCAGTTTACCTCACCAACTCTCAAGTTTATGCACAAGCCACCACTGTTAAATACCCGTAGATCAAAACTGACATAGATCAAATGAATCCTTGCTTTATTCTTCCGACACTGTGTATACACTTGACTCCTTTTCCATACTTCTCTAAGAGGAGTAAGGTGGTTAGGGCATGTAAGCAAGATATCACTAACTTCTGTAGGGGTACTAGATCGTAGATTTGTTTAACTGTTATATTTTTGTGGTGATGATGTCCTAGTTGATCTATAATTGAGGCTGCCAGTGATATTCTCATTTGAAAATTAAGATCAGCGCTGAGAAAATACTTTATTCCTCTGCTTGTGCAAAAGTCCGCTTGCAATTATAGTGTTCCTGGATATGCCTTTACTTTTTATAGATAGTCTATCCACTCGTATCAAAAGTGAAACGAAAATAAAATAAGTTCTTGCTTCACTTTTCTTACTGTGTACATTTTACCACTCCGTTCTATACCACTCCCTCTCTTAATAACTTTGAGGGGACTAAACTGCTGATTCATTTAACTGTTACTTTTCAGTGGTCCTGAATGTCTTGGTTGATCTATATTTGAGGCTGCTAGTGATATTTTCGTTGGAAAATTGAGATCATTACTGATGAAATATTTGCATTCTTCTGTGTGAACAATAGTCTACATGCAATTATAATGTGTTCCTGGAGGTGCCTTTACAGTCTTAAATATACTTATATTAAACCTGAAAAACCTGAAACTAAAATGGACAAGTCTTTGCTCTATTTTCGTGGAGTGTTTGAACTTAACTCCTATTCCATACAATTCCCTCTATCTCTCTCTGTATAGGGAGTAATATATATCTGTGAGTTGACGAACTTTACAGCCAGGCATTAAGGTACTTCGGTAAAGTCATGCAATTATGATCTAAAATAAGAAGAAAATAGTGAATAAACTTTCACATCATGTAGAGTCTGTCACTGTTACAGTTGTTAATATATGAATTTGGGTGTGTTGAGAGAGAAGAATCCAGGTCTTTTATAATTGTTTGATGTATTTCTGTTTTATTTGAGCTTGGCCTGATGTTTGAGTATATTTACACTTGTGGTATTTTGCTCTGTGCTTCCTTCTTTTTACACATTCATGTTGTATCATGGTAACCCTTCAATGCAGGTACGATCGCTAACACTTGATGTAAAAGTGTGGGATCCATCTATCTTAAACTTGTTTCAGTCACTAGGGAATTACTGTGCGAACACAATTTGGGAGGAGTTGTTGCATACAACAAGCTCTACTTCTGATGAAGTACCCAAGGGGTCAGTAATGCAGAAATTTGATATGCTTTAAACTGTTGTGTTTTCTTTTCTTGTTCCTTTTTTCAATACTAATACTTTGGAAGTTTTTGTGGCATAGATTTTCTAAATCTGATAGATACAAGCAGTTCCGCATCAGGAAACCCCATCAAGATGATCCTATCACAGTGAAGGAGCAGTTTATTCATGCGAAGGTAATGCTCTGAATAATTCCATTTCTTCTGTACATCTCATGTTTATTTCCCCAGTCTTGAACTGCAACTCGCATTATATCACCTAGGCCTTGAGGAGAGTCCCAACCAATCAGTAGAGATTTTGACAGTGAGACATTTTTCTCTTGCACCCTAGATGACTTTCATTCTGAAAAGAGAACATGTCTAATATATTTTTGAACCAAAGATGGATTCTTTTTTGTAGAATGAAAAAGAATTGGAATTTTTCAGTAAACTAATTGGTCATTTATCATAATGCTTCTATAACCTTAGGAACTAATAGATATAAATACCATTCTCACACTCTTAGTTCTGTAATGAATGCCTGTAGCTAATCTATGGGCGTAACTTGGGAATGGGTGGGAATAGACCCAGTTCTTGGTCTAAAGGTGGGATATGAAGCCTCTTAGATACTTTTCTCGAAGTAAAGAGACAACAAAAATAATGGTGAAAGATTTGAATGAGATTTGCTCGCAGCGAGGATACAGATAAGAAAGGCATAAGTACTGAGCTGTCTCATATGTGGATTCTTTTACAACAGTAGCAGTCTGTTGATGATCTTTAGCACCTAATCTAATCATCATAATACTCTTTAAGCATTTAACTGGGAAGCGTGGGCCCGCGGCTGTATGGTCCTTTAAGGGGATCATGCATCTACGTGTCTGTGTTTAGAAGTTTAGTTAGTGTGGTAATTGAGTTTTCGTTTTGTTTCTTCCCAGTCAAGACATGCTGGTGCCTTGGGAATAGTTATTACCTCACATAAAGTGACTTGATCATGATTCCATTTCTTGCTTCAGCAGTTGCGAATATACGTCAAGTATTAAAAAAATACTTTGGCATCCTCATGATTTGTCTTTCTGGCCTCCTTCAAACAATTTGACTTTTCAGCCTCTTCCTTAACCATTCAGATGATTGCCTTTTGTCACCTACATTCATGATAAGAAAACCATTTGCTCACAGAAGGCAAGATTGCATGTTAAAATTCTTAATTTTAAAGATCAACACATTTTGCAACTTCCTCTGATATGCACCCTGAATTTGCAGTGTTTTACTCTTTACTTTAGGCATGTATGTCCATCCAATTCCTGTTATTTGCCCTGCTATTTACCCTGTCAATTGTTTTTGGCTTATTGATTGGAATGTCTCGTTAGGAAGTAGGTGTAGGTTAGTCGTAATAAGCCAGAAGATTGTCATTTTTGGACTCGATCTGATAGTTTTCCTGCAATGCAGTATGAACAAAAACTTTTTGTATGCAAGTTAAGGGACAATCAACACCCAGTGGCGCAACAGATGTGGGAAAGCATCCTTGCTAATGACAAGAAAGGAGTTTACCGCCATATTATCTGCTCTGGGACAGATGTCAATGCCATCCATGGACAAGCATCATTTAGTATGTCCTTAACTATGGCCAATGTGATTGGAAGAACTGGAAAACCTTGATCTCAAGTTTGATTGCTTTGCAGGTGATTTTTTGAACAAGCTATCAGCAAGCAATCTGAAGTCATTAAATAGAAGTGAGGACCAGCTCATAAAGGAAATTTCTGATGGCTGTCCTTTGCTTCACATTGCCTGCCTAACAGCTGACAATGGCATGGTAGAACTACTCCTACAATATGGTGCAAATATAAATGCTTCTGATTCAAAAGGTCATACAGCACTGCACTATTGCATCATCAGCAAGATATATCCTATTGCAAAATTGCTTCTTAGGAGGTAGTTCTTTCTTTTCTCCAGCCTTTACTTTCAATGTCCTAACTAGCAAAAATTTGTAGTTAATCTTGTTCTGGAAAAGGATCTATTGCATCTTCCTTATGCTTTTCTTTTAACTTGGTAAAAGTATACACTGTACTTGGGTTGTTTAAGGTAGTTCTGTAAAATGGAAAGTTTTTCATCCGGTGCTAAGCTGCTAGCTTCTTGAACTTCACTACCAAAATTTGTCTTTCTATGCATGATTAAAATTCTTTCTTGCTATTTTTATTATTGGGGAAAGGAATTTGATAGTGTAAAACTGTGAATATGTGGGCAAGCATCCATGTAGCGTATTATGTTATATTAGATTTTTGTCAATAGTTTTCTGGGTTTATCTGAACTTAATCATGTTGGAGGCTATCATTTCTCCTTGATCTCTCTAAGTGCTTATCTTATGAGATTTTATGTTTTTCTCGTCTCGTCTTCCTTTCCTTTAGAATGCTCCAAGCACTGAACATTTTGATACAAGGCCATTAACTAGTTATAGCTTATAATGGCTTTGAAGTATGGTTTTGAACTCTGGAGAGGAATTCAGAAAGTCCTCACGGCATTTTTAAACTTTCCACCATTTTGGTTCCAAGCCAAAGACTTTTACATTATACCAAGAAATGGCTTGTACCAAATATCTTGAAGATCCGGCTGAGACCTTTATAGGAGTGAACAAGAATGTCAAGGTCTTTCAGTACCACCAAAAAACAGCTTCCTACAATTGAAGCATAGATTTGGATAGTTATCAGTGTCTTGTTTTGTAAGCACTAATGTCGATAGCTTGATATGATGTCTGGACAGGGAAGCAATGACAGGAATACAAGGTCAGATAATTTCATTGAATGTGAAGTGTCATGAAACAAGAAAAAGGAATTGCAAAAATACATTTATTTGTTTAACATACAGTCATCTAACATAGTTGTTGTTAGTGCTATTATTTCTGTTTTCTCTGCATTTCTTACAGCTCCTCGGACATTTAGTTTTTAGATCAAGTGACATTAGTAGAAGATTCATTTAGAATCTCAATACTTCTTACTTTGCTTGACCAGCTACCATATAATTATGTCATAAGACCTCCGGTTGGGTTGCAGAAATGATTCTACGGATAAAATGCTACACAATTATATTTCACTCCAAAGACTATCCTCCCTAATTTTGGAGGGAAAAACGTTTCCTTATATGCAGTCTTTTTCTTCCTAGGACACTTTCATGTATGGTTTTTATTTCCCAAGTGACATTACGTCATGAAAATTGAATGCATGTTTTCTTGGAAATAAATGATCACCAGAACTCTTTAGAACCAAACTTGATTCCACTGAAGTTGTAACCTAATTCTTTGCAAATGGTTTTGATGAATTTACCATCTTTTTAATACCTAATGTTTATCGTTTTCCATTCACAAATCTGATGATGCAGGGGGGCCGATCCACGAGCTGTGAATGGGGAAGGTAAAACAGCATTACAGCTTGCATCAGGATCATCCATTGATGACGGCGAGCTTGTTATTATGTTAACAGGCAAACTCTTTACCGAAAGACGGTGAATGGACTCCCCAATTCAAATCAAGGGAAAACTTCTGTATCATATTCTAGTTATTGTAAAGTGGTTTATTGTAAAAGAAAAAAAAGGGGGGGGGAACAAAATTTATTCGATTGCAGGATGCGGTGATTAGGTCAACCGTCCATCTTCATGAGCATATGGTAGCTAAAAATAGGTACTTTCCCCTCCAAGCTGTCTCTTTTTACCAATCAGGATTATACTGCTAGGTTATAGCTGTAAAGTTATTGCATAGCCTTATCTTTTTAACTCATTAGAATTTTGACATGATGCTGTAAAGTTACTGTATTGTTGTTTCCAAGTTACCCCGGTTCTTCTTCCTCCAAAACTGAGTATCGGTGTATCATATCATTGCACTCAAGAAAACGATCGAGAAATTACTTAAGATCAAGAAGTAACTCTCAATCAGATGGAATAATTTATTCTCTGAAATATCTCATTATGAGTTGAAAATCAAATATTCTATTAATCTACGTACTAGACATGCTAGACATCTGTAGTTTGGGGTGAGAAGACCAGCTTGGTCCCCTTCGCAAGAGACTCTGTGACCTGTCTTCCAAATTGAGACATGGACTGCTGGCTCCGATCTGTTCATGAATGATAGAAAGATAGGGAAGTATTGCAGCATGAATTTTGGCAGCCCTGACACCCAACTTGAGCACAAATGTAGAAAGCTGTCCATTTACAAATGCAGTAAACCAGGTGAATACGTTACATGACATTTTCCACCACTCCTCGTGCTTCCGAAGAGTCATATTTGGCCACAACATACCTCTACTGAATCCCACTGGAGAAAGAATTGTTGGGCAGAAAACGGCGGATGTAGGAGGGTGATAGGGAAGAAAGGTCCAAGAGCATGTCTTAATCGTAATTATAGTTAATACATCGAGTACCAAAACATTAGTACAACGTTGTCCTTGCAGGTATCCTCCAGGTCGCTAGGTTTCTTTATTGTTTAGGTGGATACCAAAAGGAATAAAATACTAATACCCATGCAATGCACCTCGGAAGAATCAGATTAAAATTTGAACATTGCTGAAGTCTAGACCTTAAAGATACAGAAGAGCATCATTAGATACAATAGGGTATACAACCTAGTAAACTCAAATACAGAGAGAACTGGAAGACATGACAAACAGAAGTTGAAAACATGGCCATCTTCTGCCTGGCGCTGCTCTGCTCGACTTCACAGCCAGAATCTTAGCTGTGCCTCTGCTTCAAGCTTTTATGTTTGAAGCCAGTGCCAGAGGCTGATGGTGATACCAGCCTGTTTCAAGCCTCAATCTGCTATCTTGGTCAATGGCCACTGAAAACCAAATCAATGCCTCGTGCATTTATTCTTTTCCCGCTGACTTGCTATTTTCTGCTTTCACCTGTTCCATGTAAAGCAGTTGTTAGGACAAATTTCAGAGGCGAATTGTCAGCACAAGCAAACTTCCTTATCATTTCAGAGATATACAATTTTTTGCACATGAATTTTTCACAGCTCCAATTGAAGTTCAATTATTTAGAGATGGAGATAACAGAAAAGTCATTAAGTAAAATCACCGTTTACCATAAGATGGAAGAGAGAAAAGATAACAAAGAATCTAAGATCATTAACCTATCAAGGCAAGTTTTGGGGAGCTGGGCTAAAAAATTTTCATGCCAGGAGGTAGTCAGATTCCTACACTGCCTAATTTTCTTAATAATATTTTCCTGTTAGAAACAAAGTTAACAAGATAACAGAGTCACTAAACTTATAAGGACCGGCTCCCCAAAAACGATAGGAAATCCATTTCAAAAAAAAAATAGCTTGCCCATTTCAAACACCGGTATTATTCAAACCGTAGTGGAAATCCAGAAACCACCTCTGGTTTTATCTCCAAGAAAAAGAGAAGAAAATGAAACAATGGAGATAATCCAATTTAAGATGAAGAATAAAAGTCATTACTTGGTGGAGAGATTGAGGCCCTGACTTCTAACCAATGATGGTCCATTTCAAATTCTGAGGGCCTGCACCTCATGGCTAACTGTAGACTATCCCCGAGGTATTAAGTTTCCCTCTATGATGTCTGTAGTTGGCATTCCTTTCTCTCCAAATTCTCCAACCAAAACCCTGTTTTGGTGACCTTGCGAGCAAAGATAATAGTGTAAATTTATTGTTACACCTTTTTTTAGTATCGATTGCTGCATTGATTGCAAGTCTTCCAATGTGACTTGATAACTAGTTCACAAGGAAACCCAACATTGTATGAACACGAGACTTAGCTGCCACCATTGCTGCCTAAGCCCATCACTTAATTCCTGGAAAATGTTGCTCAGATTCATAATCCCATGAAACTACAGGAAGGTAAACTGTTTGAAGGATTACAACTCCAATTCCCTCATCCAATTACAAGCAATCAGGCCCTCACCTGGTAAGCAACTTCCCATGCCATTTGCTTTAAGAAGTCACCAGTATTCTCAGAGTATGTACTGTCTTGTTCCTCATTGATTAAGTCATTTAATTCAGTGGAATCTGGGACCCATTTGAATCTGATCATGCTCTTTAAGACCCTGACTGCACCGTCCATTTTCCCTGCTTTGTGAAAACGGCGTACTAGAGTGCAGCAAGCAGCAGGACTGAGGTTTAATCCTTTCTCTTCTATTTTCTCAAGTGCCTTCAGCACTTCAGAGGTATGTTCCTTTCTGCACAATGCATCAATTAGCACATGACACACATTTTTGCTCACGTTACCACCCTTCTTCAGCATGTCATCCACCAGCTTAAGAGTTTTCACATGGTCACCTTCTTTGAGATGAGCATCAATCATTACACTCCAGGTAACACCATCAGGTTCAATATCTTTTGCAATCATTTCATCAAAAAGAGCAAACATCTCAGATCTGCGCCCCACCATGTTGTATCCACTTAAAAGTGCTGTATAAGTTAAGGTGTTTGGCATCAGATTCCTCTTTTGCATATCAACAAAGAACTGCTCTGCTTCCTTCAGAAAACCTGTCTTGCAATGATAATCAATCAGAATTGTGTAAGTCACGTGATCTGGTTTGACATGCTTATCGACCATGTCTTCCAGCAACTGATTAGCTTCAATCACCTTCCCAGACTTGCAGAATCCATCCATCAAAGCATTGAAAGAAGAAGTGGAAGCAAAGCCCTTCTGCACTGATTCTAGGAACAGGGACAGGGCCCTTTCGGTATTTCCTTCTTTGCGACATCCATCAATAAGGGCACTATAGACAAAGCTATCAGGTGGGACCCCCTTCATTGTCATCTCATCAAATAACCGAAATGCCTTGCTTAGATTTCCAGATTTGCAATACCCATCTATAATAGTTGCATACGTCACAACATTATGAGCCAAACCCTTTCCTGGAATTCCATCAAACAGCTCCCTGGCTCTTTCAATCTCGCCTGCCTTGCAAAGTCCATTGATCAAAGCATTGTAAGTGACGATGTTAGGATTGATGCCTTTTTGGCACATGTATTCTTGAAGTTGAAAAGCCTTCCCTATACCACCTTGCTTGCAAAAGCCAGAAATGATAGAGTTGTAGGTAAAGACATCAGGCACCAATCCCTTTTCAAGAAATTCAGATAGCAGCTCCATTGCTTCTTGAAGTTTCCCATTCCTCAAGAGACCATGGATGAGGGCACTGTAAGTCCGCACATCTGGGTGCACTCCCTGTCCTAGCATACATCTAAAAATTGAAGTGGCTTCCGTAGTGCTTCCCTCCTTGCAGTGCCCATCGATCAGGGCTGTGCAAACAACATCATTTGGTGCTATACCACAACCTAACATCTCCTTGAAGTATCTGTCAGCTACTTGCATATCCCCTAACTTGCAATATCCATGTATTAAAGCCCCATAAGTATACACATTTGGCTTAAGTCCCCTCTCAGTCATTTCAACCAAATAAACCTTTGCTTCTTCCATTTTTCTGGCCTTACAGAGGCCAATGATGACTGAATTATAGCATAATACATCAGGCTGAACCCCTTTATTATCCATTACCTTTAAAATTCTCAAAGCCTCTTGAAATCTACCTTCCTGAACATGACCTTTTATTAAAGTTGTGTAAGATACAGCATTTGGTTTCACTCCCAGAGAAACCATAATCTCGAACATTCTACTGGCATCTTCAATAGACCCATGACGACATAGACCATTGATTATCATGCCACAAGTGTATGCAGTGGGCACCAAGTTCCTCTTCTTCATGTCAGCCAATAACTCTTTAACCTGTGATGTATTCTGTTGCTTCAAATATCCCTCAATCATATTATTATAAGTCTGAGTATCAGGTTTTATTCCCAACATAATCATTTCATTCAAAAGAGCATTTGCCTTCTCCATATCACCAAACTTACACACCCCTTTAATGAGAGCATTATACGTAAAAAGATTCAATTTAACTCCACGAGCAAGCATCTCCTCCTTAACCTGAAATGCTTCTCCTCTGTCACCTTGTCTCATGAATCCATCAATCAAAGCAGTGTAGGCAACGTGGTCAGGTTTTAAACCCTTGCTAAACATCTCTTCCAATATCAACTTTGCCTCAGCACATCTTTTCTGCTTACCAAACCCATCAATAAGTATACTGTAAGTAAAAACATCCGCAAAAAAACCCTTCTTGTCCATCAGCTTCTTCAACTCGAACGCTTCATCAACCTCCCCAACTCTACACAGCCCACCAATCACCACATTGTAAGTAACCAAACTGGGACTACAGCCCTTCTCTTCCATTTCAAACAGCACGCGTTTACCCTCTTTAGCATTCCCTACTCTAAAATGTGCATTTATTAAATGAGTGTAAGTATAGACATCATGTAACACATTGGCCTCTAACATCCCATTATAAAATCTCCAAAACAACTCCAATTTGTTAGCTTTCAACAAATCACTCAACAACCCATTACAACACAACAAGCTAGCAACAAAACCATTCCTTTTCGCATCCAAAAAAAAATTAACAGCCTCATCAAAAAGCCCTTTCTTTTTATACCCATCAATCAACAACTCAAAAACTACCCGACGATCATTATTATTACTGTTTGCATTACCATTATTAAAATCAAACTCTTTACAAGACTTAATTAATGAATCCAAAATCTCTGAATATCCACCACTAGACATCATTATCATTTGGCTTACAACACTATCAGCCCTAGAAAAGAGCCTTGAATTGCATAAAATCAATGCAAGAATCGAAAAGGACTGTAAATTCTGAGAGAACCCCATTTGAAACTGAACCCAGTTAAAGAAATCTAACAAACGTTTAGGATCATTTACCTGATTTGTAATAACTGAGTGAACAACATCTGGGCTCAGCTTATTTGATACTAAAGGTAATAAAGACTCCCAATTTTTTTGGTTGAGAAACGTTGTGATTTCGTTGACTATGTTGCTGTTGTTTTGGGTCTTGGAGCAAAAGTTGCTGGCTTTACAATTTTGGGTTCTTGTTTTTAAGACTGTTATGTTTTTTAAGAAATTGAGACTCCTCTTATGACAGATTAGCCCCATTTTTTCTTCTTTATTTTTTGGCGGAGATTGGAAGAACAGGAGAATGTGAATTGCAGAGAGAGATGGAGAGAGCTTCGCTTCACTCTATGCTAGCTGCCTGTTTTCCGGACATCGTCGAGTCAATTCTCGTTAAAGTTTGGGTTTTGTATGGGCCGAATGAATTAAGGCCTGGCCTTTTCACATCCGATGAGCTTTGATTAATTTAAATTTCGGAGTAATAGGCCATTGGGCTTCCCTCCTAGCTCTGTGTGAGCCCAATCCTTTCACACACATATATATACACATCCATATACATAATTTTGTCTCGTGTAATGAGAAATCTATGTTCGCTAAATAATTATTTTATTTAAATATTTAATTTATTTAATAATATTTTAGAATATAATTTATATTATTCTCTAACACAAGTGAAAGTAAAAATACTTTGAACTTGAAACTTATATATTTTTTCACTTCCTTGTACTTAATTTTTTTAAAAATAGTAAGATTTAAACTCGTGACTACTAGGTTAATAAAATTCTAATATCATATTATCTAAAAAATTAAATTATTAAATAAAATATAATTTATATTATTTTCTCAGTTTTCATTTGAAAAAAATAATGAGACTGATTTAGTTACACCGCAGGTATTTTTCCTTTCTTTCACACTCCCATCAAGAAACATATAACCCACTTGTGTGTCTACACAACATCCTCGTGGATGGAGGAGAAGTTAATTTGTGCACACTTCAATTCTTTATTCAAAAATTTTTCTTTAAAAAAAAAAACATCATAGTCCCCAAGCAATCAAATATTAAATCGTGGGTGCATGGATGTTTTCATCCCCCTTTGGCCCTTTTAGCTACCAGTTCTTGTCAGCGAAATATAGAATTGCTAATGACACGTGTATAGATTGTTTTTTAAAATAATTTTTATTGAAAAATATATTAAAATATTTTTTATTTAAAAATATCATTAAATCAAAATAATTTGAAAATATCAAAAAAATTAAAAATACAAAAACAAAATTCAAATGGAAAATAAACATCAGCATATCATCAGCTTGTCGGGTTGGGACCACCTCGGTGGCGTTTACTGACTTTCTCCTCCGTTGTTAGTCTGAACATAATGTTAAACATTTTAAAATACACAAAGAGAATTAAGGAAAAGAGCTAGGATTTTGTAATAATGATACCAAGAATACATGTTTAACCTAATTTAAATACAAAAAGACTATGTTCTGTTGCCAAAAATAGAATATGTACCTAATAACCCTGTAGAAGATCAAGCTTTCAAAAATATTCTTTTAATTAATAAAAAACAAAACATATTTAAAAAAAATCAACTAATATATAATACTTAATGATAAAACGCAGTTCACTGCTAGAAACTACAGTGGTGATTATTTAATTTATTTTTTAATTTATTGGGAAAATAAATAGTAGTCTTGAATCCCAAAACGTACCATTGCCATATTATTCACGTGCCATGTCATCCCCATACATTTTTAATAAAAAAAATAATTTTTGGTCTTATCTCTTCGTACACATCTCCTTATCGTTTCTAACAGCACATATCTGACATGAGCACAACGTGGAGAGATGATGTCTTGGAGTATCTGTGAAATCATAAGTATACACGAAGAAAATTTTCTCGCAGCTCCCATACCTCACCCCTTCTACCCCGAACCAAATGCAATTTAGGCAGTCTTCGAGCTTAGATAAAAGGTTCGGTGTGTCACTAAATCCAGGTCTGGAAATGAACTCACTACCCATGTAATAAACGTGTGGAGGGCGGTGGGATTTAATTCATCAACATGTGTGATGTCCCAATAACCTTCCTTGACAGAGATAGACAGCTAAAATACTGTAAATTAAGTATTTAATTTAAAATTTTAAATTTTAAATTAAGTATTTAATTTTAAATTTAAAAATTTAATTTAAAAATTTAAGTTGATCGGTGATAATTTAAAATATAATTTATATTATTTTTTTTATTTTCGTTCTTAAATGAAAGTCTTTTAACCCTGAAACTTGCACACGTTATTTTGTGTTTGATTTTTATCAAATATAAAATAAGAGTGGTGAAATTCAACCGATCATCTCACATAAAAATTTAAGTCATTAAATGGTACCTGGAATATAATTTATATTGTTTTTTAATACATCAAACTCCTTGCCCTAAATTCTGAGCAATTATCTGCTAAACTTTGTGTGCAAATGCAATCAACTGGCTCTTGTAATGTAACTCCTTTGACATGGGATTTGGATGGGGTATTATTGGTTGATGTCGATGACATTATGCATTCGGATATTTAAGGTTATCTAGTTCAGAAACAATGGCGTTCCGGGGCACGATTTGTTGAATGGCGTGTTTAATTCGTTGTCTTCGTGTAGAGTAGAATCTGTTTTTCATATATTTTCTTAACGTAAATTTGAGATGAGTTTGAACAACCCAAGCTGCTCAACAACCAGAACCACGATAATATATTAAAAAATAATATAAATTATATATAATTTTTTAATTTGATATTAAAATTTTGTTAACCCAGCAGTTATGAGTTCGAATTTCATCATACTTAACAGTCACAAGTTTGAATTTTATCATCTTTATTTTATTTGATAAAAATCAAGCATAAAGTAATATAAATTTATACAAGTTTCAAGTTTAAATTTTTTTTACTTTAAAAACTAATATAAATTATATTCTAGATTTCACATCTTATTTTAAGTTTATAAGTAAAATATTTCCTCTGATATCCAATGGAAAAATGGAGCACATGAAAAATATGAGCAGGTGGGCTGTAGGCTTCGAATTTGGAGTCTTGAATTGGATATATATAGGCATTGGTCATGACCCCATTTCCTCCTTCGCAACCCAAAACAACACCCCGCCACAACCATGCCCGCAGCTCTGTTTAATTTGTTTCACCACCGTCTTCTAAAAGGTTTTTTTTCCCGGTCTTCTTCTCTCTTTCTGCCTAGTTTGTTGACTTTTTTATTTTTTTTCTACTCTTTGGGATAATCATCTTGCTACCAGTCTAATTTCACTACTGACGAGCATTAGATCTCTTGATCTTCCCTTCCCTTCATCTATACATGCATGTTATATCTATGGAGTATTTGGTGTTTTTAATAATTCATGAGATATTCACTTATAATGAAGTGTTTAGTGTTTGTTTGATATAATTTCTTAGCCATTATTTTTTATTTTGAGTCATGATTCAAAGGTTGATTTTTATAAATAACTTTTAACAACATTGAGTCAGAGTAATTTTGAAAGAAAAAAAAAAGTCAAGTGTTATTTTTTAATTAAATCAAAATTAATAAATCATTTCTTATCAAACTTACTACTTTTATTTGAGTCAAGAGTCAAAAACAACTTGAGTAAATCTACAGGGATTGTACCAAATGTCATCAAATCACTTGCTTGCCCACTTGAAAGATGGAAGCTTTGATGGTAAGTGATGTGCGTCTCAAGAGACCTTGACATTACGTGTATTTATTAAATTTTATTTCAAGGAAATGTGGGGCCTGGACAACGCTGTCCAATCCAATGAAATATGATCCTATACTATTCTTCCACGTGGGACAAATTCAATCCTCTGCTAGCTAGGTCTGAGGAAAGAGACCCTCCTATTTGCTAATTATAATGGCTATTAGGGTTGGAAGGAAATTATATATTTAGTAGAGAAAAAGAAAGATGGTGATAAGATATTATTTCCAACAAAGTTGGGAAACCTAATTCACCACACGTGTTGCTCCACCATTTGTGTATAAATTTATATTATCTTGCTCAATGTTTCTTTAATTCGAAGTTCATGACTATTGAAATAATTAATCTAATTGCTAAGTACACTTGAGACGTATAAATAATCATATATGGAATGTCTGCTTTTATGTTTTGAAAATATTTTTAAAAATATCTGAGTTTTATATATATATATATATATAATCATCAGCAGTGTCAATTACGAGGTATGGCGTTTTGATTTTCCTTAATAAAAAAAAAAATATTCACACTAGTTAACTATCCTATCTTTTCCCTTGATGGGAAGTAGCTAGCTAGCCTGCCAGCCAATGCATGCCCACCTGCTCTCATAGCGACGGTTGTGAATTTCATAAATAATTTTATTGTCAAAGCGTGCATGATGTCTATAGCTACTGAATGGGTGAGTTTTGTTCTTTTATTATATAGCGGTTCAAGTTAGGCTGCCCACCACCACCGCCACCACTCATGGCGGTGGCGAAGGCAGCCAAATACCTCGGACTGGTAAAAAGAAAAAAGCATAGTTGAAAACAGCAGATTATGCAACAATAATGAGAAATACTGTCGAATTAACCCAAAAAAAATTGTGTTTGTGTTAATCAGGTTCGAGTTTCATAGTTGATAATATAATAAACATTTAAAACCTTAGATAATTGTTCGAGATATATATAAAATAGCCCAGATATATATAAACTAGCCCGAATATTATCGTTAATAAAAAAATATCCATGACTCGAGGACAAACAAAATTAGCATCATTTATTTTACTAAGGTATCATTGAACTAAAAACGTTGAAAATCAACCGATGTCGCCATCGATCGCCGGTGACATCTGGTATAAGAAATTTGAAATTAGTTGCCGCACGCACTCTTTTCTTCCATTCACATTTGAAAATTCTCATGCTGATCAACAGATGCATGCATTCATCTACACGTCTTGGACTCTCAAGTTTCAACGAGAATAAAATTTTGTCTTGACTAGTAACTATACAGAAAATGATTTCGTTTTTGGGAGGTCATCAAGAAGGGGAGGCAGTTCTACTAGGAAAACCACGGACATGACTGGATAAAGACACGAACAGGAAAAGGTTAGTGGTGGAAAAAGTAAACCAGATCCATGGAAGTGTCCCGGCACAGTTCATGCAAGAATGCAGCAAACTTTTCTTGTGTCCCGGTGAAAATAAAGTGAGCAATAAATATTACACGTGGTTGGACCATATTTTTATGATTTTTTCTTCTCTTTATGACCTGATCTCTCAGTACTCTTCCCCCCCACCAGTCCACCCACTTAAAAATCAAATTATTTATAATCATTTACCATGTGGCACAATATTAACAATACAATAAACGGTGTGGTGTTTTTACTGTTTGAATCCACAGTACCACTTACTATTTATATATGTTGTTGCGAGTCAATACCAATATGTGGGTGTGGCCAAGTTGGTCATAGGATAACAAATTTGTGAGAGAGGACGCGGGTTCGAATCCCACACTCCGCATGTCTTTATTTTGCCACAAGACACAATATATTTATATGTATTGTCTTGAACTATAACCGAAATGTGCAGCTAGCTGAACTCGGTCCAAAACAGCGTCTGCTTCGAGAAGGCGCGAGTTCGAATCCCATCCCCAACAAATATACATTCAGTTTCTTGCTTTTTATTTATTACGCTTTTTTTCTTTTTTTCAATGATTTTGTTTTTCTGGTTATATTTTTTTCTTCATTTTTTCCCCACTTATACATATATTTTTTTAATTTGTTGTTTTTATAATTGGATTATTTGGGCTAACTTAATGCACTATGATTAATCCTCAAATTCAATTTTTTTTATAATTTGTTTTCCTTATTATGGTTTTTTTTCATTAAATATTTTTAATTTTGCTTGGAAATGTGATTGATTTTTTAAAAAAATATATTTTTTGTTGATTAATATTTTTTTCCTCACTATGTTTTTTTTTTTATTTTTTTCCATGAAACATTTTTTATTTTGCTTGGAAATGTGATTGATTTTTTAAAAAAATATATTTTTGTTTAAAAATATATTAAAATGATACTTTTTTAATTATTTTTAACAGTAACCCATGAAAATAATCTAAAAACAATATTTGTTTTCTGACCATATTTATTCATTTATGCTTTTAGAAAAAAATATTCATTTTTTTAGGGATTTTATTTTTATTAGGTTCTATTCTGAAAATTTAATTTATATTGGTGATAATTATAAAATTAATATTGCTTTTTTTTTTATGTGTGTGTTTTTGTTATGTTATCTGTTTTTCAGATAAGATAAATTTATAATTTTATTTTTTGCGCAATAATGATGATAATGTTTTTTTGTTCAAATGTTTTTATTTTTTTTTATTTTTGAGGTAATTTAATGATTTTAATTATTTGAGTAGTAATTGAGTAGTAATGTTGATAATAATTTTAACTGTTATTGTAATGAAAATGACATTAACGTAGGGATGAATTTTCAATTTATGTTTTCATCTTTTATGGATAGAAAATTAACTACTTTCTCATAATTTATATTTTTATTTTTAAATGTGATATAAATTGAATTATAAAATAAACTAATCTTAATAGTATGAATTCAATAATTCAAATATCCTAATCTTCTTGCTTTTTTAATGAAGATGATAATTTTATGTTGGTTATTTTGTTAAAACCTACTAAATAGATAAATTTATATCAATTTAAAATTCATATATTTTATAGAAAACTTGCACTTAAGGATAATGTTGCACATATTTATTATTTTGACTAAATTTATATTATAATAAATAAATACATAATTAAAATTTTTTACATTAAAAAAAAATATACGTTAAAAAAATTAGTGCCGCCCGCGACGAGGCGCGGGGGCATTGACTAGTATAGAATATAGCAGTGGTGCAGTGATAACTATTTAAAACTAAAAGATTTGTTTTTTTATAGTTATCAATACCACGGTAACTATAAATTTATTTAATTGTTAATTTCAGAATTTATAAGATTAATCGAGAATTTATGAGATTGATGGAGTTGCGCGTAAATTAATCTGAAAAATCAAAGTATTTATGCAAGTGAAAGTCTCATTTTATTGTCCTAAATGTGGCAACTTATCTGGCAGTCACTAAAATTAATTTAAAAAATATTGAATCCATTAAGTAGAGGTTATTATTAATCAACGTTCCTGTCCTCCAGCCACTCGACATCATTCCTTGTGCACCCCCATCACCCTCACGCCTAACACCCCGTTCCTCACGCCGTTGAGTACTGCCGCTGTTGTCATTATGCTTTCCTCCCCTGGTCGAAAGTAATTGTTTTCCAAGAGGGAACTTACCATGAAAACACCCTCATTAACTATTTATTAATCTTATTATTAATTACTTCCTAGAAGTTTAAAGGCCAACATAGTGTCACTTTGTCTCTCTCTCTCTCTCACACACACACATATATATAGTCAAAAGATTTATTTTTTATTCAAAGATTTATCTCCTCAGATTAAATTATATATAATTACTTATAGCACTAGCACTTAAAGAAGTAGTAATAAATTGGTTTCATTTAGACGCTTGTTGAAGTGAAATTGGTAATTGCAAAACATAGATCGGCTGTAAGAACTTGAGATTTCGGGTTTAATTATAAGGTTTCAAGATTAACACCTTTTAATTTATTTAAACATTGAGTTGATACAGTTTACATATGTTCATATTTTTGGTAATAAATCACCTAAAGTTATTTTTAACTATCAATGGCAGGATCATGCGCCTTTATTCTTAAATATTATATATATTTACAAATATGACTTATGAACAATGATGTTTGATTACTGTACATGATTGCGGTAAAAATATTTGTGCTTTTAAGAATATATTTTATTTCAAAAAATATATATTTTTTATTTAATAATTTTGATGTTATAATATTAAAAATAGAAAATATTAATATATTTCTTTTAAAATACCATATACCACGTTATCAAGATCATGTTTGACTTTACGACTTAGTTGTATAAAAACAAAAATAATTTTAATTATTTTAATATAATGATATCAAAATTATTTTTTATAAATAAAAAATAATTTAAAAACACAATATTTAACCAACTCTAATTAATATAGAATACACATACAAGAAAAGAAAAAAAAAAGAAGCAAACTTATCGCTACTTATGGATAACCATTCATTAAAGTTAATTTGTCCATAACCAACGTCATCCCTACCTCCATGACGTGATCCCGTAGCGTCCTTATCTTCACCTAACCATGGTCACGATACCGCGTGACAAGACGTAACCAAAGTCCAAAAGATACCCACGTGGCCCTTTCTTGGAGTATATGGAAACGTGGCAAGAAGCTATTGCTCCACTTAGTTTCCTATAAAAGATTGAATTGACCGCAATTAAAAAATAGTAGTAATTTGAAACAGCAAAAACAAATAACTTTATAAAATAATATCCCGTTTCGAGATTAAAAAATAAGTTCATGCACCGAATTAATTTCTAAGAAATTTAACAATTATAGAAGTAGATTCTCCTGTTAGGAGAGTCAGCCCGGTATTAATTTGTCTTCTAATCCAGTTAAATATCTAAATAAATAAAATTAACGTTAATTTATGTTAAACATTTAATGTATTATTATTATTAAGAGTAGAAAAAAATATTATATTTATTTTCAATTAAAAATAAACTCAAGAAAACATCTAACATGCAGATTAATCAGTGATGGGGTTAGATTACCATGTCTACCCCGAGCCGAGTTGACCATTCACCCGGGAATCGTTGACATGGGGGGAGGTTGAACTACTGCCACGGGCGTGTGGAGCATCTGGATCAAAGAAAGAGGATAAGTAAGGGCAGGTATGGAATTTAAAAAGATTAGTGAGGAGAGGGGGACATGGGGGTTTGGTCTGTGGGTAAGGGATCAAAGAAAGGAGGATTAAGGTGTTGTCTGAATTGCTAGATGGGAGGGGGCATAGTTAAAGTGGGCCCACAACTTAGATTAGTGTAAACTAAGCGGGGGACAAATTTATGGGTCCCATTTTTTTATGGAGGCTTGAATTCATTTATTTTCTTGATTCTCTTTCTCTCATTCGAGGCTCATCTGCCAGTCAAGCTGGCTGTCTTTCATTCCCTTCCCTTCCACCACCACCACCGTTGATGTTTCATCTTCTGCTCACCTCTGTGCTATTACCAAATTAACCACGCCATCACTTGCCTAGCAAACCTGACTTTTAGTTGAGTGATTAGTTTTATATATTTTATTTAAGGAATATTAAATTAATAAAAACGCTTTGTAGTTATATAATTGAGTACATAATATTTTTTCTAATTAAATTAATTGATTGAAATTCAAAAGGACAAGTTTAATCTGATAGAATTATTAGATACAACAAATAAAAAATTAATTTTCTTGTGAAAAAATATTTTTTTTTATGAGTCATACTTCTAATTAGCCGAGATTAAATCTTTCATTGAACGATATTAAAAACACATATTTTATATCACTATGGTATATTTAAAGAAATTTGATAAATTAATCCACGACTTGTGTCTTCTATACATGCTCAAACTTAAAAAGTAAAAAAGAAATGAAATGAAAAGGCTTTTTAATTACCAAATTAACCCCTTAAAATTAAAATCACTTGGTTATAAGCTAGCAAATTGAATAGTAGAGGATGTCAAATGTTTTTTATCCTAAAATTAGCACCGTCCCTCTCTAATTAAGGGTTAGAGTTAAATAATCCAAGATTAAATAAGATGATATTGGAGGTTGCAAAATAATGACAAGACGGCAGAGCCTTGTTCTAAATTAGTACGAAGTATTGCACAAGAAAGAAACATGGTAATTATTATTATTATTATTATAGATAATGGTTAAGAAATACCCGTGAATTTTTGGAATAATTCATAAATTATAGAGACAATTGTGTATTTAAAACGGGGGGAAAGAAGCTTCAAAGCATCTGGCAGATGATTGTCCCGGTCCGGGTCAATGTGTTGTTTAATTTGTTATTTTTTATATTTTGGTCCAAAAAGTAAACGTCAGTGAATTAGCAATTGATTATGTGTCCTTGTCTCTCTTTCGGGAAGTCGGTCCACTGTCAAAGCTTTGAAAACCCAGCAGCAATGTGGATGATCATATCAATCTTTGTATCTGGACAAAACTTTTGCCCTAGTTAGTGGTGTTACTGTAAGGAAACTATACACACGAATTAGGTTTTTCAATTTCATTATGAGCTTTCTTGTTGACTTGGATTTGGTTTACAATATGGGATTATAGTAGGATAATTAGGTTTTTCAATTTCATTATGAGCTTTCTTGTTGACTTGGATTTGGTTTACAATATGGGATTATAGTAGGATAATTAGGTTTTTCAATTTCATCATGAGCTTTCTTGTTGACTTGGATTTGGTTTACAATATGGGATTATAGTAGGATAACTCCGTCATATATCTTGTTGACTTGGATTTGGTTTACAATATGGGATTATAGTAGGATAACTCCGTCATATATATATGACGGAGTTATAGTATATGACGGAGTTACCCTACTATAATTCCATATTGTAAACCAAATCCAAGTCAACAAGAAAGCTCATAATGAAATTGAAAAATCTAATTCGTGTGTATAGTTTCCTTACAGTTATCCTTGTAAAAAAAGACTCCGATCCTGTAGGTCTAGGGCATTTCCTTGAAGTTTCTGGCGAAGGAGTAAGCGATGATCCAAGTATTTTGAGGACATCTACTTGGAAATTAAGAAGAAATACAAGAACTAGTGCATTGATTCCCTAGTATGTTTAGTATGTTTGTTAGAAAATTATATAAATCATAATCATTATACTATAGATTTCACCTAACAGCTTAAGTTTTGAGGTGGGTTGATACATTAACATGGTATTTGAGCTTTGTTGACTCAACAATTATAAATTTAAATTTTATCATCCTTATTTTATTTGATAAAAATCAAGCACAGTATAGTATGAGTTTGTGCAAGTTTCAAACCCAAAAGGTTTTCACTTGAAGAAATGTATTGAAGAATAATATAAATCATATTTTAGAGTCTCATCTAACAGTTTAAATTTTAAGATGAGATGGTTCTTTAACAGTGTCATTGTTTCACTTTCCAAAAAAAAATAATGCAAGGAAATTTCATTTCTCGACAATCATATTTTATAGATTTAAATATGTGAATAAAATCATAATTATTATAGTTCCTTACAAAAGATACATACTTCGATCCGAACTCGATAACTACTAAATAAATTGTAAATTTTCTATCATGACGTTGTGTTTGTGTTCATCGATAAATTTCACCTTCAAAACGTTAGCTCTAAAATAGACACACAATTTTCTCAGAGGACGTATGGCTTAGTAGGATTGGATGTGATCGTATTATGAAGTATAAAACGCACGTTTTATTCACTTTTCCCGCTTCTGTCCTGTATCTTCCAAGAGTCAAGAGCATGACTGAACAAGCATGCTATGGTGTCTGCAATCCCATGGCTGCATATCAATCACATGCCTTAATGTTTTTTTTTTCATAGGAATTTAAAAGATATATTCAAACCACCTTTATCATTTCTCTACCGTTTCAATACTTAGAAAGTGACGCAACATGTCGTGTTAAAAGTTCTATAACCTCGAAAATTTGAGCATAAATGATAAATAGATTTGAAATATGAGCATCAAGAGAAGTGGATTAGAGATGAAAAATATTTTGATAAACCGTTTCTCAACTTTGAAACGATCACGTTTTGAAACGAGCAATCAATCCTATCTTGCCGTGTTAGATTTGTTAAGAGATACGACATATCCTCTGCCAAAGCATTGTTGCAGGCTTGCAGCCAGTTCAACATAAGCACGAATCAAATATTACATGATAATACAGTACCGATAATAGAAGAAAACTTCAATTGTGAATCATCCATGCAAGCAAGTTCAGACACCGAGTTTCATCTGCCACGAGTAGAAACCTAGGCTGGGAAGTTGTTATAACTAAGTTCTCAATTCTATTCTGGTTAGCTGATTTCGTTTTTTTAATTAAATCGGAATATTTTGATTTTAGAGCGGGTGATGTTTCGGGATCATATATATATAAATAGTTTAAATCTAAAAATAAAATTATTTAGAATTGTGCAATTTAATTTTAAAAAAACACAATAAAATAAATTTTAAAAACAAAATTATAAATATGTATAATATTATGAGAATGACGTCATCAATGTTGCAAGAACATTACATTCTCTGATTACTCCGAATTTTAACATTATATATATAAATATATAAAGATACTTCTCGTAAAATTTTATTTCAACCCAACGATCGGATTAGAAGATTATAAAATTATTTACTATTCAAAAAAATTTATTTGACCGAAACAATATAAACAAAATGATTCCAACCCATTTGGGCTGAAATTTGATTGAATAATCTAGAATAGACAATAACTTAAGGTAAAAACAATATTATTTTATTATATTATTTTAATAAGCATAAAATATTTCGATTATTTCAATTAAAACAGAACGAGAATGGCATCCGTGGTAACTACACGAAGCCATAGCTTTGCCATGTAAAGTTCCGAAGCTAGTAGTGCAAGAAAAAAAAGAATAGATTCTTTCTTTCTTTCTTTATCATGCTACCCAAAAATTGACATGGGTGGTCATGTATGGCCTTTGCCCACAACGAGTCCCGTGCCTGAATAATAATTCTGACATTGACCCAGCAAAGGTTTCTCCTTGGTTGGGACAGGGGGCCGGGGCGAGGTGAGGTGCTCGTTCATCCTCCACGAGATCCCGGTTCCAGGTCACCTCCACACGCCTTTAATGAAGCTAGTATCTGTATATCTACGTATTTTAGCCCCCCTTATGGAGGTACTTCTAGCTGTGGCCATAGGTCCGGTGAGATCGTTCAGATATATGTAGGGTACGTGTCACGATGTCCTCTGCTTATATGGGATCAGCAGAAAATAACAATGATTTACCTGATTTTTTTTAATTTTTAAAAATATAATATAAATCAATAAAAGTTTATTGGGCTAAAACAGCAGCGGTGGTGAGGTAAAAAAAAAAGAGTGTAAAAAAAACAGGATTTTCTTTTAAAGCTTTTGTTTTCTACGTGTGAAAACTTTTCAGGACAAAGATTCCTTCCCTCGTTGCTTTAGACCATGCACAGCTGCTAACAAGCAATACATGTGACCTCCCTTAATTTTACGGCATCTCTTCTTCCCCGTTGCCTATTGGGGCCAACACGTGAGCTTTCTCTTCGTTTTCTCGCAGCCTATTTTTGTTTTTCTCGTATCCAACTCGACGATATTTTAAAACACACTTACAGACATGTTTATGCGTAGTTAGAACCCAATCGAATAGTTTTCAGACTCCTGAGATCCCGCAAAAAACTTGGTCATCGGTTTTGTTTTTTGGATTATTGATTCCATCTATAAAACAATGTCGTTTTAGTTTTTAAAATAAATTAAAAAACTGAAAATAATATTATTTTATATGAAATAAAAGTGAAATATTAAATCACTCATTAATTTATCTAGCCATTCTTTTACTTCCCAAATTAATTAAATGAGCTAGAATTTTCTTAAAACTCTCAACTGCTAGTCTGCTTCTTTTCCATTCCAGACAAAAGTCTTTAACTTTAAAGTTTTCTCTTTTCTGTTGGGCCGCTTAGGTTTTTAGGGCATAGTTAATTCTCATTAAATTAATAATAACGTTGTATCTAAAAGTCATATAAAAAGTCCTTTATAAATATATATATTAAAAGAAGTCTAAAGTTCTCAAGAATTATTAATTACTCTGTGTATGTTAATATGATAAAATATAATACAGTATTTATAGGGATTGTTTTTATATTATAAAATTGATTATATTACATGTTACCAAGCATGTTAAAATTGCATGGTGTTTAAATTAATATTCATTTTCAAACTACTTTTCACACACACGCACAAGGGGGGGAGACGGTCTAGATTAATGGAAAACCTTTGTAGTGAATGGAGAAAATGGGTCTTGAGAACCTTCCACACGCATCTAGCATCTATAAAGGCGCACATAAATACGAGGTCCATGGATGCAAGTAATTCTCACCACCCCCTCTCTCTCTCTATTTATATAAATCAGGCGATGTTTTAAATATTGATTTACATTAATTCAAATTTACACGGGTAAGCTTTGAAGGGATAAAAATGTTTCCCAAATGGCGGCTTCATATAAGAGAAAGTATTGAATCCTTCATATTTTTTAAGGGATGAGAGTGTCATCACCACTTACATCAGGACCTCTTGGGTAATCTCTCTCTCTCTCTTTATATATATAATAAGTGAATGATTTTTTTTCTTTCGAGAAAACTCTACCCATAAAAAACACAGCTTGTGAGCTCAAATAAATAGGTAAAATCTCGGTTGTCTGAAATTTTTATAAGAGATTAACTCGAACTCGAAATTTGATATATAGATCACCAATTTTTTATTACCACAAAAATATTGATAATTGGTTATGTAAACATGTTTCACGTGATGAACTCAACCCAAATAAAGATCCAAATAAAAAAAAATTCCACCTCTCACGAGGGAGAGGAGTCTTGAATATCTTGTTAGGTCCTGCACACGTCCCGCATATCAAGCTGCATGTAATTACTGTGAAAATAAATAAATTAAATAGCCAATAATGGCTGTGAAGTCAACACTTGTATTGTATAACCATCAAAATTGAAGAAGAAAAAAACATGATTATATGTAAATAAAACCTAACTTCTGATGCAAAACAATATGGGTTATAAAATAATATGGATTATAAAAGCAAAATTATTTTTATTTTCCCACACTAACTTGCTAAAATTACAAAACAAATCATCTCATTTATTGCTCTAAAAATAGCTTTAGATGTCAGGACTCTGTTTGGCAACGTGGTTTCCCCCTCTTGTGTAGAAACTTGATTTTTTATAAAAAAATATATATTTAGTTTTGGTGTTTTTAAATTGTTTTAATATGTAAATATCAAAAATATATTGTTAATAATAATAAATATTATTATTTTATTATATTTAAAGTAAAAAATACTTTGATAATCAATCACTGTTAAAATTATCCAAATTACTCGCAATATAAAAAAGATACATTGCCTACAAAATAAAAAAATAGAAGGGAACATGAAACCATTCGTGTTTTTTTTTACTCCTCTTGGGAACAATGTTTAGATTTGTCATTCTGTTTGGTAGGACGGTTGCGATAGCTTTTCAAAGTGCTTTTCATGCAGAAATACATCAAAATGATATTTTTTACTTTTTAAAAATCATTTTTGACACCAACACATCAAAATAATTTAAAATCACAAAAACATGTTTGTTTAAAATATATATTTTTTTGAAAAGCTGCGGTGGGTGAAACGCCGTGCCAAACAACTTCTATATAGTATATTGTAATTCTTTTTAAAATATTTTTTATCTTTGAAAATATTATTTTTTTCTAACATAATGTTAAAACTATAAAAAATATTAAAAAAACATTAATTTAATTGAAATATATTTTTAAAATGTACCTCAAAATAAAAATTTAATAATATGAAAATGTAGCAAGAAATTGAATAAAGGTAAACTACATCAGTTTATCCTACTTGAAAATTTGCAAAAGCAATTTAAACATTTCCAAAAATAGCAAAAGTAACCACCTCAGTTTAATGAAAACAAATATTACAGTACAAAGCACAAGATAAAATCCCCAGTTAAAATTATCACGATAAGTTGATCGCGCGAGACAGTGTGGGTTTCAATAGCTGTTCATAATTTGGGCACCCCCAACCACCTAAGGCGCTCGAAAGCACTAGGCGTAACAGTTACGAAAACGAAGTAAAATAAAAAGGACAGTACAATAGAATACAAACACTGCTAACATGCGCCTTGGTGAGTTAACTACACACCCTCCCATCTCACATCCATCCAAACCTGCCTGTTAATAGCACGACAAGACCACTTCCCCATAAAAACAGTACAACTTTTCCATTTCAAGAAACGCCGTTAGATAAAACTCCTTTCATTTCACTCGACACATCTTAACGGCCAAGTCAGCTCCGTTAGCTCCAGGAAAATAAATATTAAAAGCCGCTTTTTTAATTGTAGTTTGGTTTACAACTGTATCCTAACCGGTCATAAATTCGACAACCTTGCCTCTGGTGTCATTGTTATCAGACAAGATTTATGTTTGATACTGTATGTTTATTTTTACCAAGTGCTATTTAAAAACTATTTTTTTTGAAAAGATATTATATTTTTATTTTCAAATATCAATAAAGTTAATAGAAAAATCAAGGAAATGAAGTGAATCTTAAGGTTAAAATAAGCAGGTGCACTTTAAATTTACAGGTCCTTATCTTACCATCTATATACCTAGAAAAAACATGCTCAAGAAGCTATTATTTGACATTGGATCTACTTATGTTTTTGAGTTTTTTTTTAAAAACCTAGTTTTAAATTAAGTTTTTAATATTTTTATATATTTTGATGTGTTAATATATAATAACAAAACATATATATTATTTTAATATATTTTAAAATGATAAATACTTTAAAAAATAGCGATTAACCTGCTCGAAAACAGCCGAAATGAAAAATATTTGCTACCGCAAGGCAATGCAGGACATGCTGAAAGAAAAACAGAACCAGAGATTAAAAAAATAAAATACAGGTGACCGGTTAGTGCCGGTTAAAATTTGCCGCAGTTGAAATGATTGCAATTCTGTTTTGACCAGAGATGGTTAAAGACTACCTCCTTCACAAACAACACACAAAAGAAAGGAACACTCACATTTCACAAAGGCAAAGCAGATAGATAGAGTGAGAGAGAGAGAGAGAGAGAGAGAGCAGTGTGGGTGTACAGAGAGAACACTGTGTGTATACAGCGAAGTGCGAAAGGAAGATTGAATATGTAGCTAGAACTGTAGGAATCGAGATAAGTGAAGAGCAGAATTGAAGTTTAGATGAAGAAGTTCGGTGGAGAAATGAGAGAGAAGTAGTTTTTATGGTGTTCGTGTTGCTTCGGTGTATGAAACCGTGAAGGTTAGAAAGTTTGTTTTAGTGAGAGAGAGCTTTTGTTTTGGTGAGAGGAAGTTTGTTTTAGAGAGAGAAAGTGGGAAAACGGTTGATTAGAGTTGGATTGTTTGTGAAATAAAGCTAAGTTATCGTGTTTGAAGGTGATTAAGAAGAGATCTAAAGTAAGAGAAGGAAGATTGTAATAATTTCATGGCTTCAGAGATTTCAGCGAAAGCTAACAGTGGAAACATCAGAGGAGAGAGCTTCTCTTCTGGTTACAGTGAAGCCATGGAAGGGCAAAAAAAACATTCTACTCATCCAAGTTCAGCTAGAGGTACAATTCTTGCTCCAGTAGGTTTTTTTTATTGATTTTCGTGGGTTTCTTTTCTTTATTTCTTTTTATTTTGTGTCGTTGTAGATGCTGAAAAGGCGCTGTATAATGAGCTATGGCATGCTTGTGCTGGTCCTTTAGTGACTGTACCTCGTGAAGGAGATCGTGTGTTTTATTTCCCTCAAGGACATATAGAGCAGGTTTTTGTCCTTGATTTTTTTGAGAATTCAAAGCATCTATCAGTTTTTTTGTTATTTTTTATGGGTTTAGTTTGTTTTATTGATTTCTGTAGTTTTTTTGTTAGATTTTTGGTGTGACTGGGTTGTGAAATGGGTGTAGGTGGAGGCATCAACGAATCAGGGGGCAGACCAGCAGATGCCGCTGTATAATCTTCCACCGAAGATCTTATGTCGTGTGGTTAATGTTCAGTTGAAGGTATGGGAAATCTGCTGATTAGTTTGTATTGGATTTTAAGGGTTTTATGTGTGATATTTGCTGATGGGGTAATCGGTGATTTTTTATAGGCTGAGCCGGATACAGATGAAGTATTTGCGCAAGTGACTCTGATTCCTGAGCAAAGCGTGAGTATTCACTCATGATTTGTGGTTATGCAGTAATTGGACAGTTTGGATGAAATTGGAATAGAATTTCTTATTTTTTTTTATTTTTTTTAATGTTAGCAAGATGAGAATAAGCTGGAGAAGGAGCCTCCTCCTCCTCCTCCACCGCCACGATTTCATGTACATTCATTTTGTAAGACCCTGACTGCTTCGGATACCAGTACTCATGGTGGATTTTCAGTTCTTAGACGACATGCAGATGAATGTCTTCCACCTTTGGTGAGCTTTGCAGATTCTACCTAGGGGTTACCTCTGGGTTTTGTTGATCTAGGATTTGGGTTGTATATTTTGAAGTCTAATCCTTGCTTTATTACAGGACATGTCAAGGCAGCCTCCGACACAGGAATTGGTTGCCAAGGATTTGCATGGAAATGAATGGCGTTTCCGACACATTTTTCGGGGTAATCATCTCATACTTTAACAATCATCTTGGTAATGTATGCAAACCTTTCCACCTGTTTGTGAATATATTGAGACCCCTTTTAGCATGAATGAATATGGCTATTAGTGCTATGACTATGCTAACATGCTGTCATATAGTCCTCATGCATCTAGTATGAAGGCATGGATTATTATTGTAGCAATCAGGATATCGGTTGCTTGATATACACAATGATTTCAATACCAGGCCAACCACGGAGGCACTTGCTTCAAAGTGGATGGAGCGTGTTTGTTAGCTCGAAGAGGCTTGTTGCGGGTGATGCGTTTATATTTCTAAGGTTTGCCATCCTTTTCATATCATCAATGTTGTAATATAATATTTGTGTCCAAGAGGGGTAAAATGTGTATTTTCATTTTATAGAGGTGAGAATGGAGAACTTCGAGTTGGTGTTAGACGTGCATTGAGACAGCAGGGTAATGTTCCATCATCTGTCATATCCAGCCACAGCATGCATCTTGGGGTGCTCGCTACAGCATGGCATGCTGTTTCAACAGGGACCATGTTCACTGTTTATTACAAGCCAAGGTGAGAGTTTACAACTAGTTAAGGAGAATAAGTATGTTACAGGTCAAAGTAATTTGTGCACGAGTTTCTGGTATGTAAATTAGTATAGGCCTCAATTTTCTATGATTCTGATAGTTGTTCATCATGGGATTTGAGTTTTTATTAGCATGGTCTGATTCTACTGTTTAGTAAATTAAACTGGTAAACAAACTGAAGGGGGAATCCGTGGTTTTCATTTATTATATCAACATATTAGCAAATATAATTGGAGTGTTTGATTTGCTTTCCTTGAACACTCTAAATGTCTTGCTGCAGGACAAGCCCTGCTGAGTTCATCGTCCCCTTTGATCAATACATGGAGTCTGTCAAAAATAATTACTCCATAGGGATGAGGTTTAAAATGAGATTTGAAGGAGAAGAAGCTCCCGAGCAAAGGTATGACTGCAGCTGGCTTATAGGTTTTAAGCTGTAAAGCTACCTGTTATCTGGAAGTTAAATTTTCTATGGTAGTTTTTCATTTATAGGCCTCCAGTATTTCATGCCTTTTTTTGTTTGTGATTTGAGCATTGTAGGATTATTGGATGTTTGAGTCAATGGAAGACATAACATTTTAAGTGTTCATGATTCTCTGCTGTAGATTTACTGGCACTATTGTTGGAATTGAAGATGCTGATCCCAACAGGTGGATGGATTCTAAATGGAGGTGCCTTAAGGTAGTGCTTTGGTATTTATGATGCCATGTAACACCTTCATTTATGGTGCTAAGCAGTGTTTTTTATGGTATTTTCAGGTGAGATGGGATGAAACTTCTACCATGCTTCGTCCAGAGAGGGTTTCACCATGGAAAATTGAGCCTGCTCTAGCACCTCCTGCACTAAATCCTCTTCCATTGCCCAGGCCTAAAAGGCCTCGAGCAAACATGGTTCCCTCATCCCCTGACTCCTCAGTTCTTACTAGAGATGGTAGCCCTGTGATTCACTCATTGATGTTTTGGTAAATAATTTGAGTAGCTAGAATGATGTTCAGGTCTCGACATTTAATGTGTAGGTTCATCCAAAGTAACTGCAGACCCTCCACCAGCAAGTGGATTTTCAAGGGTCTTGCAAGGTCAAGAATTCCCGACCTCGAGAGGCACTTTTATAGGGAGCAATGATTCCAATGCTGCTGAACAGTCTGTTATGTGGCCACCCTCAGCAGATGATGAGAAGATCGATGTGTTAGCTACATCAAGGAGATTTGGATCAGAGAGGTGGATTTCCTCTGCGAGGCACGAACCAACCTGCACAGATTTGCTTTCTGGCTTTGGGACAAATGCTGATTCATCCCATGGGTTTGGTTCCCCATTTGTTGACCAAACTGCTGTGACAGCTGATTCAAAGAAGAAACACTTGTCAGATCAAGGGCAGTTTAACTTGCTTTCCAGCCCATGGTCCATGATGTCCTCTGGTCTTGTTCTAAAGTTGTCAGAGTCAAATACAAAGGTTCCAGTACAAGGCAGCGATGTAACATATCAAGCACGGGCAAATGTTAGATGCAGTGCATTTAGCGAGTATCCCATTCACCAGAGAGTTGAGCAGTCGCATGGAAACAGGACGATGCCTCCCCCGCCATATCATCTCGATAATCATGCTCATTTGAGAGAGCTAATGCCCAAACCTGTTTTGATGCAAGACCATGATACTGGAAAATCCTTGGATGGAAACTGCAAGCTCTTTGGGATTCCTTTGAAAATTAGTAAACCTGTTGCACCAGAGGCAGCAGGGACAACAGACACTGTGAATGAACCACTGTGTCATTTCCAACCTGTGAGTCATCAACTTACATTTGAATCTGATCAGAAGTCAGAACAATCCAAGGGTTTAAAGATGAAGGATGAAAATGAAAATGAGAAACCATTCCAAGCTGGTCATTTGCAAACAAGGGACAGCCATGGAAAAGCACAAAATGGCTCGACCAGGAGTTGTACGAAGGTTGCCCATTTATTCACAAATGTCTCTCATTTGGTTATATGAGTTGATGGTATATGCATATTAAAAGAAACCAGAAACTAATTGCATTTTTTTTTATTTGCCCCAGGTTCTCAAGCAGGGGATTGCACTTGGTAGGTCTGTTGATCTTGCCAAGTTCAATAACTATGATGAGTTGATTGCTGATTTGGACAGGCTGTTTGAATTTAATGGTGAATTAATGGCTCCCCAAAAGAATTGGCTGATTGTGTATACTGATGATGAGAATGATATGATGCTTGTTGGAGATGATCCCTGGCAGTAAGAGCCTTTCTTAATTTTTCTTTGAAATGTCTTGTCAGTTGTCTTTCAGATGTAGGCATCCATCTCTGTTGTCTTTTTCTGCGGGGGCCTTGGATAACCGGTGGCATCATGTGTGTGAAACAGGGAATTTGTTGGCATGGTCAGGAAGATTTTTATATACACCAAAGAGGAGGTGCAGAAGATTAAACCAGGCTCCTTGAATTCAAAGGGCATTGAGAATCCAATGGATATGGAGGGCGAGGATGATGTTAAGGAAGCCAAACACCTGCCACTTCCTTCAGCTTCTAGCCCTCCTATGAACTGTTAGATTTGTCTCCTTTGAATTCCAGGTAATTTTCTAGCTGTACAAAACAAGTTCTTACTTCACTGTGTTTCCATTTCTCAGCAGCAGATCTTTACCACCAGTCCTTTTCCTTGTAATTTCTTCTTTTTGAATATTGATGTTGACTAAGAAATTTCTGTGGTGTTCTTTGTGTCAGGTTGGGGTAGTTGGCAGCTAGAGAGTGCAATGATCATTTCTGTTGGTATTTGGTAAGAATGCGATGGATGCCAGTTTCTACATATTTCAGGATGTGAAGTTTGCCGGTATCAGAAATAGATGCAAGAATGATATAATCCAATTTTGGACCTTTTATGTAGTTAGTATTGTATGGTGTCCAATTATACATAAATATATATAATACCCGTGATATCTAGCGAAGGCAATCATTATTGCTTTTCTCCAAATCATCCCCCGCCTTGTACATAACCTATCTTCTTACCGTCACCCGACCTCTTAATGTAAGTAATGTTTATCTAGCTCATCTTCTAATGTTCCATCATGGTGGATTCCGTATTCCTTGACACACCATCTCACAGTTAAGCGTAAATCATTTAATTCTCAGTTATTTCATAAGCTTTGATCTCCAACGTTGATGGGCATCACCAAGTGTTCGTAGCCCTTGAAACTTTAGGATTTAGGCGGACAGTAGAACAAGATAAAGAAGGTGGGTGGTGGTGACTTGTGAGCTGTGACAGGAGTGGCCGGCCCGTTCCTGCTTCTCTAGGGGACCAATTTAGTAAATAAAGGGTCTCGGTCGTCTGCATGTGGGTTGCAGGGCCAGGGTACCCTTTGGTGAGGAGTTTACATTGATGTGTGGGGGGGGTGGGGGGGGACACAAGGGGTGTCCACATGTAAAAGATAAGGTAAAACGAAATGGGGTTTTCATTTGCTGATATGGGACTATGGAGATGTCATCTTATCTTATCTAGGGCCATCTCTATGACGTTTCCATCAGATTGGATGAAAGGAGGTGGACGGTGGGACCTGAGTTTTCTCCTTTAGAATTTTGTTTCTGTACACTGATGGGTCTTTCTTGTCCCAGAGTTTAACGTTCCGTATCTTGCGTGGTGGATGGGAATTCAGCGTTGTCTCAAGTAAAATAAAAATTCACCTCCGAGCGACAGCCTTTTACTTAAAACTGGATTTTTCAAGGTTTTAAATGTATTTTTTTTTAAATGTATTTTTTTAGTATTTATAAATATTTTTATATGCTAATTTTTTTTAAAAAAATAAAAATTCTAATACATTTTTAAACAAAAAAAATATTTTAAAACAATTAATATTATACTTCTAAATTCAGATGGTTGGATAAGCTACGCTACTGAAAAGAAGAATAAAAAACATGTGCTTGGCTGACAAGCTTCCTGCAACAATTCAAGGAAACGAGCTGTTGATAAGCTTGATGTCTCTGTCTGAGGAGCCCAGTATGGACATGGCAGGTTGAAGGATGCCAAGCCTATATGGGTAACAGTTTGAGAGTATTGTTCCAAACGGGCAATTTTATTGAAAATGCTTACAGAAAAAGCAGGAAATATTAGATTCTGATTCTTCCAAAAACTTAAAACTAACGGTGAATTTTTCTGCATGACACCTATCCTACAGAGAGGGCCTTCGAAGGCCGCTAACTAGTAACTAGTATAGAAGACCACTTTGATTGACAAAAAAGATAACAATCGAGCAACTTTTTCCGGTCAATATGCATCTCAAGTTCGTTTGACTGCTACACCATGCCATGGAAGCCAGCTGAATCCAGGAGAACTGCTTTAATTTGATCTGGATGCATGTCCTGCCCCTCTTTGCATTGCTGAGGAATTAAAAGATATCTCATGTCAGCAAGTACAGGGATGAAACAGATAATACAAGAATCCCAACTCAGTCGGCGAAGATCTAAATAAGATGGAAAACCCTTAGATAGATGCACGACCATGCATATATGACATGTCCCAGTATTTCAAAAGAGACTTGAAACAGATAAAGCTCAAATCTTTGCTATCTATAGAAAGGTTGACGATGGAAAACCAAATGGATCACCATGTGTGCCGCACCTTGAAGTTTCTCTTCCATTTCATAAGATAATAAGTACCAACTAACAGGATCTTCATGAATAGTTAGATGCTGGCTCTGTTTTTTACTTAACAGGCTAGCGACACATTGTGTAGAATTTAGCTTTGTGTTCTGGATTGAGAACAGAGAAAATGTACCTCAGCTCGGAAAATATCCATGGCAAAACCGTTGAAACAGCTAATGACAGCTTGCTGAATGTCTAGCCCAAGGTTATCCAAAGCTCTCATAGTGGAGAGCAAAAGACCTGGTTTGCGGCCACAGAACATGTGGATGTTTACAGCCCTTCCTTCTCTCACTCTAACTTCAACCTGCATGTTTAGCAAGATAGAGACTCAGCCGAGTTTAACACCATGAAAAAGTTGATGCGCGGGAAGATTAAAAAAAAGCTTGAAAATACCATATTCAAAATATTTATTAGAGAACAGACTACATGCAACCAAGTGTGTGCTTGATAAGTTATTCAGAGCCCGTGATATCCAAGTGAACTGTTCCTTGAATATTTTAGAAGCAGAAACTGAATGTCATTGCAGCACAAAATAGGGCAAGAAGCTGAAAGTCATGGCAGAAGAAAATTGGGCACGGAAAAATCTTGGCGATCATCTTGTACACACTAAAGACATAAGGAAATCGCAACACAGATGGAAAAAATTACCCTTGCAGGTTGGCCATTGGGGCTTGGCAATGAGCTAGGACAAAGTTTATCCATGATACGGCTGGGGAGTGCTGATGGAGTCGGGCTGGGGAGTGCTGATGGTGTCGGTGTCAAAGGGTGAAAACTTGTGGTCGGTGTCATTGATGAGCTAGGGGGAGTCGACTCCAATTCATTATGGAGATCATTAATCCTTTGCAGAAGTTCCTTCAAGTATTCAATTGCATCGCCAAGGATTGATGCCCTATCCATCTGTCAGCACGATATATAAAATTCACATCATATTATTTTAATGAAGCATGGGCAAAAAAATTGAAGATCCAACATCCAAATGCATCTCTTAGTAATTTGTCTTAAAGCGTGCTAGAGTTCTGTTTTCCTCCTACAATATCAATTTTCGGAGAAAGCATCACTGAGATATGTCGAACTAGACAAAAAGTGCAGAAACTGAAGAGTACTGTTTCAAGAATTTGTCGTGTCCATTATGAATCTCAATATTCCTCAGTTCACGTCAGCCCAGTCATAAAATTTCAATGACAGGCTAGAGGTCCAGCCAACCAAGAAAGTAAGAAAACAGGTTATTTTGAGTTTTTTTACTTCCTCTGCAGTTCCTGAATCTATATTTGAACCACATTAACTGACAACATATTTCTGAGGATAGTTAGCAAATAAAAATAAGTGCATATATATGCGCGTGCGCTCTTAAGAAACAGCATATAATGAATCAGGCTATGAATTCTTTTATGATTTAAGGAAACTAGGAAATCCAAACAGTTCTGTGTTCGGCCGAAGGGGAAGAGTTTGGCCCGTGGGCAGATCCTTCAGGAATTTCAAGGTATCTTGTGTTTTCTTATGTTTTTTAAAGCTTTATAAGTTAAAATAAAACCCAAACTTAACGCTTTTCTCGTTCAAAACACAATCTCAGGTATTTTAAGTGAGCCAACAACTCATATCAGAATCACAAGCTGTGTATGGGAGGGGGATTTCTTAAAACAATCATTTCCGAATACAAACAGTGACTTAATAATCAACCTTGTGTATAAATAAATGAAAAATCGAGATCCATAAGCACGCCACAACAAGAAAGCAAAATATACAAAGAGTTTATAAGTTTGAGGAACATTGAACGTCAAAAACACGAACAGATAGAAAGAAATGTGAAGTCTGTGGAGGAAAACAAAACATATATCAGCAAAAGGAAATCAAAATAAGATTTAACCAATCCAGAGGAAAGGAAAAAGAAAAAGAAAGGAAGATTTTTTTTTTTTGAATTCGACAACTTCATGTTGAAGACAATATTTAATTCTTTAACAATGGCCCAAAAAAATATGGTTAAGGAAAACAGCTCTACCAGGGTCCATGTGAGAGGAATTAATGCACTTTTTTTAATCCATTTCTCAACATGCAAAAACAGAAGATGCTGTTCATTCAAAAAACAATTTATTAACATTCTCTTCAGACACAGGCACGCACAAACATGCTGGATGATTATAAGGACAAAATATAACAGGAAAGAAATATCAAATTCACAAGAAAATATCAAATTCTTACTTTGCTGATCTTAGGAACAACAGACCTCAGCATGTACAGCCTATCATTGAGCTTCTTCCGGCGCCTCCTCTCTGCCATCAAATTCTTAGCTGGAAGCCCCTTCTTCTTCCCCTTTTGATCCACACCACCACCAGTGACACCACTATTCGCCTTTGACCTATTACCACCATTCCTACCAATCTCCTCCACCTTGGTATTCTCAGTAAATTCATCAGAATCGTAATTCAAACCCGACCCATCAATGCTCACATCCTCAAGATAATCATCCCCGCTACTAAATTTTCTCTTCTTGTCATTCTCTTCACTAATTTGAGTCATTTCACTCTTCCCTTTATCTCTCTCAATCCCACTCAAAAGTCCCAAATTCCCTCCGTTATCACCCAAATTCTTCCTCAAAGCTGCTCTCTTTTGAAACAAAGTAGGCTGCGCACCCATTGAAGGGTAAGTCTCAAGGGGCCTTAACAACTTAGACCTGTTTAAAAACAATTGATTCCCTGAATTCTCATCAAACCCTCTAAAACTAGTAAACCCGGGACCATTTTCAGGCAACTGAAGCATCCGAGAACTTGAAAATTGTGGGTCAGGACATAAATTTGGAATGCTAATCTGATTATTTGAACTCAAATCCGAGAAATTCCCCAGGTTTCCCAAAACCCCACATCCCCTGTTTAACAAAGCTGAAACATTTGCTGTTGCAGCTGAATTTGTTCCTTGATTCTCAAGGTAACCAATTTCACTCAAATCAAACCCATGCTCTAAAGGGTTGTTAGAAACCACATTAAGGAGTGAAGACAAAGTCGGTTTTGGATGCATAAAGTAATGTACCTGAGAAGGATCCAAACTGTTGAAAACTGAAGAGGAAGGTGAACAAGATGAGGAAGAATCCACTTGGTGAAGCAAAAGATTATCCGGGTCACCAAGACCTGGTGAAAAAGTGAGGTCTTTGATACTGTCTTGATGGGTTTGATGAATAGTATTATTGTTGTTACTCACATACCACTCATCTTCCACTTCAAGCATGGATTTGAAAGTAGAAAGAGAACCCATTTCTTCTCTGCCCTCCAGCATAACCCCACCACAACCAGCTGCGGTAGTGCTGTTAATGTTGTGGTGGTGGTTTGTTGTTGAATCTTGCTCTTCTTTATGATCTTCAAGCCAAACACTGGTGCTGTTTAGCCTAGAAAGCATGTTTTTTTCTAGTCTTTTTTAGAGAAAACTATAAAGGAAAGAAGATAAAAACAAGTTGCTTAAAAAGAAAAGGAGAGAAGAGACGAAGCTAGAGAGGGGGGGAGGGAGAGGGAGAGGGAGAGGGAGAGGACGTTGCAGGAGGAAAAGGGCAGTAGCTTTTATAAGCTAAGCTTGCTTTATTGGCATTGTTAAGAGCCAGAGAGGTAGAAATGTCAAGTTTAGAGAAAGGATGTGACACGCCCTCCCTTTGAACGTTACACTAATCACTCCTACTCTATAAAACTTTGTCTCTTTCTGTGTTTTGGCTACCTTCATCTTTTACTTTCTTTCTTTTTTCAAATCACATCAGGGCCACTCGTTCTCTTAACCTTAATTTTGTTCATCTTGTTCCTCATTTGCTTCCTACCAAAGTTATCAATTCCCGTTGAAACTACCAAAGTTATCAAGGGAAACGGCTATAACGTTTTATTTCGTTGAAAAAATCGAGATGAAACGGCTATAACGTTTTGTTTCGTTGAAAAAATCGAGATAAAACGGTATTATTTTTGTCTCGTTTTTAATTTCAACCTGTTTTGTAAATTTCAGCCGGTATATCTCAGTATCGTTCCTAGTATGCCATTTCGGCCTTAAAATCCTCTTTGTTTTAATTAATTTATGATTTTTTTTTTAAATTTTGAGATTATGTTTGTTTGACTTTGTGTTTATATTGTATAATTTAATGTTATTTTATCTTGAATTTTAATTATGCTTGTTAAATTAATATTTTAATATATATATATATATATATATATATATATATATATATTAACAATACAATTCAAAAACAGCACGTCGAAACGCTCCAAAATCAGAACGTTCCGTTCCAATAAAAAACTAGATCAGCGACCAAAACGGCATTGACAACCTTGATTCGCCAGCAAAAGAAAGACAAGAACTCACATCCGTTTTCGTTACCATAAATCTTTTTATTTTCCTGATAATTTCTTGGGATGAGGGGAAGAAATAATAATAGATCACCTAAAATCTATGCACTTGGCTGTAGTTCTTCCAACAAGTGCCAAGAAAGAAAACCATGCTCTCTCATTTATTTACTCATGACTTGCATGTTTTCCAGACCAGACCCGGGTTAGACTCGGCTTAGGATTTAATTAATTAATGACCATCTTTCTCAAATTTATTTTCCCTTAGCATGATTTTTATTAATTGTGCATTTCAATCAACCTGTAAACTAAATCCTCTTACTAGAGTGCAAGATTGACAGGTTGGCAGATCAAGTAGGCAACCGCTTGTGCGCACCATCTCCACCCCCGATAAATTTTTTTTTATAAATCATACGGTGTTCTAGATGTTGGTCTAAATTAATCTATATTCGTATTGGATTAATTCTAAAGAGATAAAAGTGCTCCCCAAATGACCGGCTCCATACAAGAAGAGTGATTGAACCCCTGATCTCTCTTAAAGGACGAGAGTGTCCTCACCACTCACACCGGGACCCCTTAAGTAGCTCCCATCATTTTAATACTCACAAGTCATTATTCCATTTTTAATATAATATGACATGCTCTCATCTTTCTTTCTTTAAATTCAAGATAATAGAGTAATTTGATGCCGAAAACAATTTCTTAAAAGTATTTATTATTTAAATATATTTTTAAATAAAAAATATTTTAAAAAACAATCTACCGCTAAAAACAAACAAGGCATGGGAGAATCCTTTCTGCCTTGGTGTGGTCCCAATTACTCGCAACATATATTTCTTACAAGCAATGGAATATAACTGAAACCACCTTCACTTCTAACGAAGCGATGATCTGGCTGGACACTTAGATTTGTTGCCACGCCTGCGTTACGGATTAATTTTAAATATTTAATTATATTTAAATAATTCACCTAATAATTTAATTTTTTAGAAAAAATAGTTAATTTACAAATAAAAACACCAAGTAATTCTTTAAAATCTTTTTTTTTTTTGGTAAATTAAATGTTTTCCATTCATACGCGTAACGTAGCGCTGCCAATAAACTATTTAAGCATCTATACTATAAAATCGTCATGCACGTGGTGTATTTCAAAATAAAAGAAAATTATTTTTATTTTAAATATTTTTTGTATTTTTAGATTATTTTAATATACTAACCTGAAAAATATTTTATTTTACATATTAAAAAATAATTCTTATTGTCTAAGAATTACGACTCATACCAATTCTATCTTTTGCATGTCAGAGAGTGGTGTTATGGATTTTTTGTGTACGATCGATCATATGGAAAGCAATTCAATTTTGAATTCATTGTTTGTTCAAACACGTAGGGCGTTGTGCATGAACATGAATTTGAATTGGAAAATTCAATCAAATTTTCAAAAAAGTAATATTCGTGATCTTTAATTATAACGTTCAAAACATACATTTTCCCACCTCAAACCTTACGTGGGGCTTGTTTATTTTTGCATTGTTATTATTATTATTATTTTAAAAAATAGATTTTATTTTTTGTTTCAAATTAGCTTTTTCGTGTTTTATATCATTTAGCAGTGCTGGTATAAAAAATAAAATCATTTAATAGTGTTAGTATAGAAAAGATAATCACCTCACATTACTAGCTCCTAGTCGTGGAAATCAATGTCATTTCTTTAAAAAAATATGATTGTGGTTATTTTTTTAAAAAAAAAATTGATTTCAATATTATTTTTTATACTAACACTGCTAAATGATCTAAAAATATTGTTTTTTTTTAATTTAAAATAAAAATAAAAATATTTTTTTAAAAAAACACTTTTAAAACATAGTATCAAATATAGTCTAAAACTTGAAAATCGAGGTAGAAGATAATTTATAATTTATGCCCTAAAATAGTAATTAAACAAACTCCAGTAGATTAACTTTATCGACATTATAATTTATAAATTTGAAGGAAGTTTTCTGATAAATTGGGGTTGAAAAGCTTACGTTATTGTTTATTGGAGGAATAAATTTGAGGAGGATAAGTGCAAGCAAAGATCTGCTCTCGACTCCCTCCCCAAGTATCTCGTGAATCTTTTTACTTCACCGCACCTAATACCCAATCAAAAACCTTAACCTGTCTCCCCCCCCAAACCCCCTTTTTCTTTTTCAGGATTTGGTTGGTCAACAGCTACTTCCCCTCTTGTCTACCGTCACCTCCCCTCCTTTCCAACCTTTCGCCTCTCACATAGCCACCTTCTTTCTTTTTTTTTCTTTTTTTTTTGTCGATTTTCACTGTTTAATTTCGCCTCATATATATATAACAGGAAAATATTAAAAAAAGCATACTATAAAGTTATTAAAACCAGCTTAGTCTGTTGAATTGATAAAAAAAAACTCGTGATTCAAAGTCTAATTAAAGCCGAGTTTAAGTTGTAGAAAAAAAGATGTTGACATGAAATTTGATGGTATGTTTCAAAAATATTGTTGAAATTTTTATTATTTTAAATTATTATTTTTAGATATTTTAGTGTTAAAAATAATATATATTTATGAATGAAAAAAACTTTTAAAAAAGTCTAAATCACACTTTTGTATGGTCATTTAGTCAAATGCAACGGTGTGAACTCAAAGTTATTTTTTTTAAAAAAATAAAATATTTTTTCCCTATAATAATTAACCTATCAACCCAATAATCTTTAAATTAACCCAATGAATCACAACTTATTTTTTATTGGTTTCTAAGAGTATGTTTTAAGAACATTTAAAAAAATTATTATTTTTATTTGAATTAATTTTTATAGTGTTTTTTTGATTGTTTTATTATGTTAATGTTAAAAATAATATTTTAAAATTAATATTTCTTTAAACAAGAAAAAAACAATTCATAGCATTATCGCAATCATGCCCTAAACTCAATCTAATAACAGCTATCTTATAATGTCATTGTCCAGGGAAGTCATGAACTTTCGCTGCTGAAATGATAGAACGCCCTAGCCCGTACGTACTTTGAATTTGAGATGTGATAAAATTGTGTCTTGCCTACTCCTCTCGACAGCTTCTAGCCTTCTATAGCAATCAATCAATTATCTTGATAAATATCAAGCTTTTATTATTTTTTCATCTTAATAAAAAATCACCCAATAAAAATTGTAATAATCATGTTTGTTAATTTCTTTCTGTTTCGACTGAAATGACCGGAACGTTCCATGTCATTAAAAAAAACCAAGACGAAACGATGTCGTTTTCATCTCAATTCTTATTCCGGTCTATTCCGGAAATTCCGGACGGAACGCCTCGGCACCATTTTGGCTCAAAATCATGATATTTTTTTTATTTTATAACATTTTACCATCATAATATTTTGGAATTTTAGAGATGTTTTTAATTTTGAGATTATGTTTGTTTGAATTGTATAATTTAAAGTTAATTTATTTTGAATTTAAATTATACTTGTTAAATTAGTATTTTAATTATATATATATAATTATATATGAACAGTACAACCCCGAAACGCTTCAAAACCGAAACGTTTCGTTCCTATATAAAATCCGAAACGACAACCTTGTAATAATTATTAAATTACATTGCGACGTCTTACTTATCCTCCGAATCCCTCCCTTTTCCTAGCAGCAAATATTTCCTTGTTGCACCTCTAAAAATATAGAATAAATTATTAAATTGTGCAATTAAATGCTTATTAAAATAAAGTACATATAAGCATTAATCTTCCTAATTTTATGATGAGATTATCATGCCATAGACTTTATGAAGAAACCACACACAGCCAGATGGGCCCACTAAATCTACACTGTAAATGCATTAGCAAGTGGAGATAAGGACTCCATTTAATTGAAATAAATGTGATTTGTTTTTTAAAAAATAAAAAATAAATGTCAAAGGGGGAGGAGTGATTCGATCGGTCTAGAATAAGTGTCTGCTTGGCTGCCATGGCCAGGGAAGAAAAGCTGCCTTTAATATTTCTCGTGTAACCTCGTGAATCGGGGACGTGTACGTATAGGACTGCCCTACATTCTGGGTCACCCCACCCCCCATGATTCTTCGTACAGGGAAAAATGATGCCGTTTTGCACGTAAACACAATGAAATAGTTGGTATCATGTTATTGACTACTTGCTAACTCAATTATACATCGTGTAATTGAACAGGTAATAGTAATAATAATTGAATGGAAACCATGGACTTAAAGACTCACGTGATGCATCTGGAATATGATTTTTTTTTTTAAATATAATAATAATAATTCCTGAAATAAGACTCTCACTTGATGCATTCAAAATGATGAGCTGGCTTGTTTTCAATCTTTACTTGCAAGTTGCTCCATGTTTATTGAGGAAACAATCATGGATGCCACTGATTTATTCTTAGATGATATTATTATTTTTTAGTAATACCAATGCTCCAAGAAAGTTTAAGAAAAGACTGTATTGAGTTTATAAAAAAAATATATAATAAAAAATAATAGTATGAAAATAATGGTATTTTATATGTTATAGTGAGTAGAATAAAAATAAAAATAAAAATAGTAATTTATTAATACCCGTGACATAATTTAAAAGAGTAGGTTTTTAAAGGTTGATCTTGTTTGATCAATTGATGAAACTTCTTCCAATACTGTAAGATTTAAAACTCGATTTGAGTTTATAATTTTACAATATACTTATGTAAATTAAAATTATCACATGTAAGAAAACATACTAGTTTAGCTACGTGTAAATACATTATTTTAAAAAACATGGTCTATATATATAAAGTTAAAAGCAAAGTTTAACTATTAAACATGATTAGTCTCAAAGAAAATGAAAAACAATATATCGTGGCGAAAGTAGTTATATTAAAAAAATGTTTTTTATTTTAAAATACATTAAAAATAACTATTTTTGACCCAACACAACAAAATAATTTAAAAATATTAAAAATTTAAATAAAAAATTAAAAATAAAAATAAAAGTACTACGCATAAACAAGCACACCATGTAAAATATTTATTTAATTATTTTTTCCAAGTTATGCATTAAGTGGATGCAATATTTTCTTAGCTATTTTAAGTTGTGTACGAGGATCTGTATTTATAATTAATTATTTTAAATTACGAGCGAACCCTTACAACCCAGGTGCAAACATAAGAGATCTCTGATTCATGGGCTACACCAGTCCTGGATTGTGGGCCTCTGCTCATGTCTTTATTCCACACTCCAAGGTCCACATATTTCGAGCCCATTAAGTTTAAATCGATATGTATGGGCCTATCACTAGCCAGAACACTCCTTTACTTTTTTTTCCCTTTCCATTCGAAGTATCGGGGTAAAACCGTAAAAGCCCAGCTTCTTAGCTATTTTGTACAGTGAAGCAGATGTTTTTCAATAGATAAATAAAATTGCGTGCATGCTATTAAATATATTTTTACATTTATATAATTTTAAACAAATTTAAACTATAGTTTTTAACTAATATTTTATATTTAATATATTTTTAATAAACTAAATATTCCTGCTCACTGATCTGCTATACTCATCTTCAAACTCTGGTCCTGCAAAAACAACACCCCCTCCTTATTTTCTGCTCCGATGGTCGTATTCTCGGATTGACTGAAAACTTCAATTCAATCCCGGATTCAGGCAACGTCCGAGGTAGTTTTTCTTGCTCCCCGTGCTGTGTTTATCACTGCCAATTTTGAAGCCGAGTAAAGAACATCATATTTGATCTGGGTTTGCTTCCTGTGACATGAGAACATGAGTTCTTCATGGATTTCTTGCACGGAATTGAAGTTATTGTAACTTAGATTCTATTTAGTAACGCGATTAGTGTTTTTACTGGAAAAGATAATTAAATTAATTCTAACAAAATTATATATCGTAAAAGCAAACGGGATGAAGAAGAAAGGAGAAATTCCAGTGTGTGTACAGGAAAAAGGCACCACGGTGATCCTCTCATTTGCATGGATGGAACCTTCACCTCCAGAAAATTGGAACCAAAAAAAGAAAATTTGAAAAATTAAAAGACGGTGCTGGAGCTGACAACAAGGCCAGAAATTGTTGCCGGCACCCATTTCCACTAGATATTTTTAGTCTCCCTCTCTCTCACATAGTCATTGATATTTCCAAAAATGTGTGGCCCTACATGCTACAACTTTCCCTTTTAAAGACTTTTCGGTCATTTAAAATATTTTTTTTATTAAAATTAATGTTTTTTTTTTAATTTTTAAAAGCTAATATCAACCTACCAAAATAATATGAAAATATTAAAAAAAATAATTTAAAATATATTTTTTAAAAAATACATAAATCACAATAACAAACAGGTCTTTTATCACTGTATTTCTCTCCGCAATTGACATCTTTTTAGTTTTTTCCCCAAGTCTGTAATAAAAATTTAGATACTAGATATGGAAAAAACGACATCGTAATGTCATTTAAAATCTAATAAAATTACTCAAGCATTGAAATGAGGTCCATGCATTAAAATTAAATTCACATTAATAATACAGATAGAAATAAATAAATTCATTTTAAAACCAGAAAAAAATTAAAGACACGACCTTATTTTGCTAATTAAAAAAGTTTATGAGATTTTGATTTGTAATTTCTTTTATCGATTTAATGTATACTCTTAATCAGAAATTAAATAATTTATTGAAAAAAAGAAAAGAAATTTAGCATGTTACTCCAGGAAGGAGAGGCTATTGTTAAAACATCAAGTAGGTAAGGGATATTTACCAATTGTGAATAAAATATTAAATAAAATAACGGAAAAACAATATAAATATAAAAAGGAAAAGAATTTCAAGGGATCACTCCACCCCCCCTGTCCAAAAAATTATAATAATAGAAAAAAAATCAACATATTCAAGTCCCGTGTACGACTATGCCACGGTGACAAAAAAAATCTAAACCACTTGGACCCTCATCTACACCGATCATAATAAACCACGTGTAACGCATGAAAAATAAACGGTGCAAATCCCGCAGTGAGATTAACTATCAAAAGACCGCTGTTATGTTAACTCGTCACGTAGACGAAGGGGTCAAGAGGCATATTTAGTCCCTCTACTTTGTGTATGTGGTTAACTTTAAATTAATCCTTGTATTTTCAATTGAAAGCAATTTGAAATATCTCCGTTCATAAAATTGACATCTATTCAGTTATTTAATCATAAATAAAACTATATAAATAACCCAAGTATTCAAATTTCAAATAATTTAATATTATTTTAAAATTAATATCACAACTTCTTCCATACATAACTTTACATGATTTTTAGAAGTTTTTTTTGGATGTGAGGAAACATCATCCCTGTAAAGATCATTTTGTGAGCCCGAATACAAGAGTAAAACCCTGTCTATCCAAAATTCTTATAAGAAATGCATATTCTGATTCGAATTTGAAACCTGCTATGCAACTTTCAAGCTCTGTATCATCATGTTATACCTATTCGAAACTACTTTGAAGTAGCTACAAACCTATGTTTCAAAAGCTACAATTTGTAGTTTTGAAGTAGCTAGGATCATGACTAAAAACTATTTTTTTTCAACTCTTATCATTTATAATGAAAAATATAAATAATATATTTTTAAAAATAATCTAAATTTTAATGTGTTTATAGTCAACTCATCTATTTAAAACAAGATTAAAACTAAATTTGCATTTCCAGTGAGATTTAAATTAAAAGACATCCAATAATATCATAAATTATTCAAAATTTGGGTAATTTATACTTATATCAAGAAATATCAAATAAAATAATCAATAACATGTAAATTTTACTTATTTTATGATATTCTATAATTTTTTTCCTTTTTCCAAAGGAACTGAGCTTAATTGAACTAAAAATTAACTAAGATTTGAGCTCATAAACATGATCATTGTATCGGTTTATCAATATCAAAATCTCCACGTTGAGCCTATAGCGAGTATAATTTGAAGCACATTTGTATCTTCGCAATAGTTGAATCGAGCCCAATATAAAAATAAAAGGATGTAAAAGGACTAATCATAAAAATGAAGGGACCATAAGTTCAGAAAATTAAAAGAGGTCGATATCATAATAATATAATATAATATCATATCATCAACCACATCCATCTGTATTTCTATCCTCTCCTCCCCCTCCACTTCCTGGCCGAACATTAAAGAGGGGCCCTGTATCCCTCTCTTCTTCCATTTCTCAAAAGATAGACCCCTCCAGGTCTCTCTTTCCCCGTTTAATTTTGCTATCTTTCCGTTTAAGTTAATCTCGGTAAGCTCGATTGATTCTTTGCTTGTTTCTTACATTTCAATCTGTCAAGTATTAGGTTTTTTTGAGAAGTTTCTGTTCATTGATTTTTGTTTTAATTTAATTACTTCGGTTTTTTAGGGTTGTACTAGACAGAGTAGATAGTCGATTGTTCTTCTATTTATTTAGTGTTCTTTGATTATATATATTTTGAATTGATCATGTTCTAAGGTTATATGTTTATTATTATTAGTTAGTCTAAAACTGGTAGCTTTTGTTTTGTATATAGAAGAGATGCTTCGGTATGTTTCATGTATAATTTTGCTGTTCGAGTTGATATTAGTTATTAGTAAAAAAATGATTTTGGTAGATAGAGGAGAGTATTCAGACCAGGTTTACTTACTTTTCTGGTTAGGTTCGAATGGTGTTTTAATTTGTGAAATAGTGGGGAATGATGTTAGTCGCTTGTATCTTCTGTTTTTGATATTGGTTCTGCTAAATTTTTGTATTTTATTCTTTGTGAAACGTAGTGTTTCAACAGGGGATTGCTTTATCCCTGAGAAATCCTTGCCTGTTTTGATTTTCAAATCGTTACATGTTGCATTTGTTGACAAATGTATGCGTAAACAATGAACAGGTTTTTGCTTTTCATTGGATGATTTTATGATAAGTTTCCTCTTTTCTTATCACCAGAGTCTGGGTATTGATTTGTGATTAATTTCCTCAAGCTTGTATTAAGGAACTTTTTTTTTGTCTTTGCTTCCTTGTTATAAGGTTTTCACTGACATATGCTGCTGTGACTCGCAGACTCTTTCCCAATCACAGCATGGCTAGGCTTCTAGTTCATTCTGCTAATATTCCTGCCATAGCTCCTAACCTAAGGCATTGTCAATATGAAGAATCTAAAAAACGAAGAGATTCCTCAGCCAAAATGATGTCTGGCTTACCATCTCAGGGTTTGGTAATGAGTGGATACTCGGGATTGAGGAGTGCTAACTGTTTAGATACACTGTTGAGACATGGACAATCTTTCCGTTCCAAGGTTGCAATTACAATCTCTCCTAGGCAGCAAAAGGCTAAGCGATTTGTACCTAGAGCTATGTTTGAACGTTTCACAGAAAAAGCAATCAAAGTAATTATGCTTGCCCAAGAGGAAGCGAGACGGCTTGGTCATAATTTTGTTGGAACAGAACAAATCCTGCTGGGTCTTATTGGTGAAGGGACTGGAATTGCTGCAAAGGTTCTCAAATCTATGGGAATCAATCTTAAAGATGCACGTGTTGAAGTAGAGAAGATTATTGGGAGGGGCAGCGGATTTGTTGCTGTGGAAATCCCATTCACTCCTCGTGCCAAGCGTGTTTTGGAACTATCTTTGGAGGAAGCCCGCCAACTTGGTTAGATTCTTTTCCTGCCTTCACCAGGCAAAACCTAGTTTCTGAGTATTGGCATAGGTGTTTTTGAACTAAGCCCTCTGAAAGTTGGGATGAATACTTTTGAAGATTATTATAGAATTTCACATGGAATTGTTATTGCAATCATAACATAATGTGCTGTTAAGAGATGCACCTCCAATGAGATATTGAACTATGTTCTTTCCAGTTCTTATGACTCAATTTCCCCCCTCTCAAGTGGGCAGTGATTCTTTTATGTGTTTGTGTGTGATGCTTCAAGAAATGAAGCTTTCAGTGTTAACCAGATCTGATCTCCATGAATCTTTTCAGGTCATAATTACATTGGATCTGAGCACTTACTTCTCGGGCTACTTCGTGAAGGTGAAGGTGTAGCAGCCCGTGTTCTTGAGAATTTAGGCGCTGATCCTAGTAACATCCGAACACAGGCAAGCAATGCATCTTTGGAACTCTGTCAACCTAATTTTCTGTGTCATCAAGCTACTTAATTTGTAATATTAGAATCAATGAAATGTTTACTGTTGTGATTAGGTCATTCGCATGGTGGGCGAGAGCACGGAGAACCTGGCCGGATCCACTGTTGGTCCTGGAAGCAGTAACAACAAGATGCCTACACTTGAGGAATATGGAACTAATTTGACTAAGCTAGCGGAGGAGGTGATTTAATATTAAGGCTTTTTTTAATGGTTAATATGTTATATGTAGCTACTTCTCTTCTAGGTGCTTGTCTTAAGATGATTTCTTTCTCCTTCAGGGTAAATTGGATCCTGTTGTCGGAAGGCAGCCACAAATAGAACGTGTCATCCAAATCTTGGGCCGAAGAACTAAGAACAATCCTTGTCTTATTGGAGAACCAGGGGTTGGAAAAACAGCAATTGCTGAAGGTCTTGCTCAGAGGATAGCTAGTGGTGATGTTCCTGAGACAATTGAGGGAAAGAAGGTGTGTACTGGTTCAGTTTCTTGACAAAGTTTGGGTGTGCATCTGGGTTTTTGTCTCATCTTTTTGGCTTACCTAGTTGTGCTTATTGGTATAAATGGTTACAGTGTGAACCCTTCTGAAGCTATATGGTTACATTTTGACCTGAATACTTGCTCTTCTGTTTGAATAATAGAAAAATAGATCGTGAAACGATTTTTTATTTAATAGTTACAGGATGACTGTTGAACTTTGAAAGGTCTACTACCATTGGTATAACAATTGCACCAAATTATGTATGCTCAGGGCACTCCTATTAATGAGCAAAGCTTCCTCAATCATTTGTAATGTTAAAACCACGGTTTTAAATGGATGTACTTTTGTTTTTTTGCTCATTCTAGTTCTTTTCCATAACCATTAGAATTTGCATTGCTATGTTATAATTGTGATAAGTTTTTTTTAAAGGATTTCTACTTAAATTTTGTGTTTGTCAGGAGAATACTGTACTTTAGAAAGACTGATTTTTTTTTTGGGTGTAATCTAGGTTATCACCCTTGATATGGGCCTTCTTGTTGCTGGAACTAAATACCGTGGAGAGTTTGAGGAAAGATTAAAGAAGCTAATGGAGGAAATCAAGCAGAGTGATGAAATAATGCTCTTTATCGATGAGGTGCATACCCTGATAGGGGCAGGAGCAGCAGAAGGAGCTATTGATGCTGCTAATATCTTGAAACCAGCTCTTGCAAGAGGTGAATTGCAGGTAGTAATGTTTTCTTGTCTTATGCACATGATTTTCACTGGCTTATTTTTTAAAATCATGAGAGTTTTGGGGATCAGCTAGATGTAATTGGGTGTAATTGTTAAATGCTATGGCTGGAGGCCATTATCAGTTTGTTGCTTGCGGTTTGAGTGTTGCATCTACTATGCTGACTATTAAGCTTCACTTATTTTTTCAAAAAATATGTTGACTATGAAAGTTGAGTTGATCATACCTTGATGGACCATTCTTTGGAGCCTGTTGTGCGTGAATTTTGTTTTTTGTGATAAACTTGAGTTGGTCATTCCTTCTCTCAATTCCAGGCCCAAATTTATCTATGGCTGGAAACTCTGAAGCCTTTCCTGTATCGAGTCTTCTTAATAGCTATGGATTTTGCTCTAAATTGTCATGGTTTGTGTTTCCTTGAATTATCAAGTCTTTGTTGGGCCTGATTATTATATGCTGCAATAACTGAAACTGTTTTATCCCCTGTTTGGGGCTTGCCACAGCCCCTTTGTGTATGGCCAATGTAGGTTATTGTTTATATTTGAAATTTGTGGCTCCAAGTTTCAAATTCGACTTTGATTCTGATTCCTCCTCCTTAATGCAGTGTATTGGAGCTACAACCCTAGATGAATACAGAAAGCACATTGAGAAGGACCCTGCTTTAGAAAGACGTTTCCAGCCTGTCAAAGTCCCTGAGCCATCTGTAGATGAAACGATACAGATTTTGAAAGGACTCCGTGAGCGATATGAGATCCATCACAAGCTCCGTTACACAGATGAGTCCTTAGTAGCTGCTGCTCAGTTGTCATACCAGTACATCAGGTAAGTGAACAATAAATGAACTTATTTTTTCTAGTTCTCATTTCTGTTCTATAATTTCACATATCTGCAGCATTTGTCACTCTTATTGCTTTCACAAATGCTTATTTATAGAGGAGAAAAGTCATTGCTTGTATATTTTAAGAAAACTAGCAATTTATTTCTGAAGTCCATTGGTAGGTCTTTTGAGCAAACTTTGAAACTTGAATACCATATGATGAGCTACCCGAGAATAAAAAATGGAAGGAGATGAAAATATTCAGGATATCATTCCCTGTAGGGGTGCATTTTACATGCATCTTGGCAGAGGCTGTGGTAGCATTTCAAATTGCAGTAGTTATTGATACCATTTGACTACCTTGTAGATATTCTGTTGGAGCTGATATTTTTGATCCGTGTATAATAAGTCTTTCCCTACTGTTTTTCTTTCCTTCCTGCTGTACCCTCCACAATACACCAGAAATGTACATGGTCCATTTAAGAGGCTTTACTCCACTTGGCTTTAATTCTATCGGATGCTCCCAAATTCAAAAATATGTCCTATGAGATTCTGTTGTAATTCTATGAAATACCTTTATATAGAAGATTTTTTTTTCTTTCATTTTTTCCATGTCTCTCTGGACAAGTAGTCCTTAAAAAAATCTACTCCCTCTCTATCACAGTCCTTTAGAAGTCATCTCTTCCTTCATATTTTTTTTCTTACATTTGTTTCAGTGACCGTTTTCTGCCTGATAAGGCAATCGATTTGATCGATGAAGCTGGTTCTCGGGTTCGGCTTCGTCATGCACAGGTACAACCCTGTATCCAGTTACTCCAACATCATCCTTTCATATTCATTTTTTTTCCTCACTTAATTCTTTTAGGTCCCTGAGGAAGCAAGAGAGCTTGAGAAAGAAGTCAGACAAATCACAAAGGAAAAGGATGAAGCTGTCCGCGGCCAAGACTTTGAAAAGGTACAGATTGCTTCTTTTTTGTGCTTTCCGATTGTCTAATTGGGTTTTCTAGGACTACCCTGCTTGTTTCCATGTGATCAGACATTTTAATGAACTTTCAAAATATTTTTAGTGCTATGACTTGAGTAGTCTAATTCGTGAACAGTGAAAAGGTTGTTTCAGAAGAGATGCCACAGCCTGTGAGACTATATAACCGCCCATTGCTTGTCTTTTTTTTTTTTACGTTGATCTTTTTTCTCAATTTGTTGAGCAAATTCACTTCATTGGTAATCTTACACAGGCTGGGGAACTGCGCGACAGAGAAATGGACCTTAGAGCACAGATTGCCGCTATTGTGGAGAAAGGCAAAGAGATGAGCAAAGCTGAGACAGAGGCTGGGGATGCAGGTCCCACTGTCACAGAATCAGACATTCAGCACATCGTTTCTTCTTGGACTGGCATTCCGGTAGAGAAAGTATCCACAGACGAATCTGATCGTCTCCTAAAGATGGAAGATACCCTTCACAAGCGAGTCATTGGTCAAGATGAAGCTGTCAAGGCAATCAGCCGTGCCATCCGCAGAGCTCGTGTTGGACTTAAGAATCCCAATCGACCAATTGCTAGCTTCATATTTTCTGGTCCAACTGGTGTCGGGAAGTCCGAATTGGCAAAAGCACTAGCTGCCTATTACTTTGGCTCTGAAGAAGCCATGATCCGTCTTGATATGAGTGAGTACATGGAAAGACACACTGTTGCTAAGCTAATTGGTTCACCTCCTGGTTATGTTGGTTACACTGAGGGTGGTCAGTTGACAGAGGCTGTTCGTCGTCGTCCGTACACTGTGGTACTCTTTGATGAGATTGAGAAGGCCCATCCTGATGTCTTTAACATTATGCTTCAGATTCTCGAAGATGGAAGGTTGACAGACAGCAAGGGCAGGACTGTAGACTTCAAAAACACCCTCCTGATAATGACTTCAAACGTTGGCAGCAGTGTTATTGAGAAGGGAGGACGCAAGATTGGGTTTGATCTTGATTATGATGAGAAGGATAGCAGTTACAATAGGATTAAGAGCCTGGTCACAGAGGAGCTAAAGCAGTATTTTAGGCCAGAATTCTTAAATAGATTGGACGAGATGATTGTTTTCCGTCAACTTACTAAGCTAGAGGTCAAGGATATCGCTGATATAATGTTGAAGGAGGTCTTTGCGAGGTTGAAGACCAAGGAAATAGAACTTCAAGTGACAGAGAGATTTAGAGATAGGGTGGTCGATGAAGGGTATAACCCAGCCTATGGTGCAAGGCCTTTGAGAAGAGCTATAATGAGGCTTCTCGAGGACAGCATGGCTGAGAAAATGCTTTCAGCAGAGATCAAAGAAGGTGATTCTGTTATTATAGATGTTGATTCTGATGGGAATGTCATTGTGCTCAATGGTCAAAGTGGTGGTGCTCCAGACGCCGCCTTGCCAGATGTGTTGAACGTTGTGTAGAGCTACTCCTTTTTCATCAAACCTATGCTAGTATATGTTGTTTGTCACGCTGGTCGTCATTCGAATTGGCAAAATAGTTGTAGTCTCTGTTTTATTAGAATGACTACTTGGCAGTGGAATTGGGAGCTGTTACTTCATTGCTGGCCTAGTTTCAAGGCTGTAATCATTAACACCATGATAGCTTGAATAGTTTAGGGGCAATAGTAATATGGTGTTTGGGTTAGCTCTCGCAATGAAGTGACTAATCATGAAAGATTGTTTTATGTAACTCTCGTAATACGAAATTGTGATTTTACTTGCAAAATGGTGTTCATGCTTACTATAATGGAGATTGTCTTTTACCATTAAAATTTCATAGTGGCTACCCTCAAAATCGTTACCACAAGGAATCTTAAAAGAATTTTATTTTTGTGCCGCATGCCATGCTTTATCATGCAATACCAGGAATACAAGAGATGGCTACTTGAATCTAAAATCTAAAACGTATCTGCACTGTGGCACTGACCCGAGTTTATTTGATAACCTCTCTTGAAAACTTGCAGTGTTTAAATAATACAACTATTCATGTGGGTGGATACGATTCAATCTCTTGACACTCTAAATTTTGTTGCTGAGTGGAGATTCTCTTGACACTGTAAATTTTGTTGCTGAGTGGAGATTCCGTGGATTCATATTTGACCACAAGTGTTCCGGGTTTGATATTCTTGCACTGAAATGAATTTCCTGGACCTACCCGGACCTACTCATCTATAGCTGGCGATGACTGCCTCAAAGTTGGGCTGATGCTGCCGCTTCTGGTCATTTTTAGTGCATCCAGAGCTTTCTGTATCTCCATAGTCATTGCACTGTCCACACTGCCTGATGATAACTTCTTGTGTGATTTCTGCAAGTGAAGCTTGAGCGAGCTACTGTTTAGACCAGCATTCTTCCCACAGATGGGACAGACTTTCATTTCTGGCTTCCGCCTTTGCCATTCCATGGAAACCTTCCCGTGCAGTTGCAGGTCAAGATTCAATAAAATTCTTGCAAAACCATCATTGGGCTGAGCTACCCGATGAACTTGTCTTAGAGCATTCCATGCTTCTAATAGAGTGAGTTTCCTGCACAAAGAAGGAAAACGCTCAACATACAGAACTTATGATGCAGCAGTCTATCCACTGTAGAAGTTCAATATCATTATGCGTGCTGATCGATCTTCCATAGTGCAATTTTTCTGCACCATGAAAAAGCTAGCGGATTTCACTTACTTCCTGAGCATTAAATAAGCAAGAACCAATGTGGCACTCCTACTTCTCCCTTCAAAGCAATGAACTAGAACCCTCCCACCTACTGATTCAACATTATCAATAAAATCAGAAGCTTCTTCAAATATACAGTTGATATTTGAATCCTCCTCGTCAGTTATCTGTTCAAGTACAAAGTAGATTTATGAAAATAGGACAGGTTCCGAGTATATGCATAAAAAGGGAAAGAAAAAAAATGTCAAGCTCAAGATTGTTAATCAATAACGGTACTGACTGTTTGCTGTTTAGAGACCAATAAAACTTGGCTATTACAAGCATCAAGAAAATCATCTCGGTTTTATGATCATAATATTCTGCAATTTTAGGAGAAGACAAAAACAAGTCACGGAGAAAAAAAGTTGGTTTTCTAAATCTAATTAGTTTTCTTGAAAGGAGCACACATTCATAGTTGCAAACTAAAGAAGTTGTGAGACCACTGCAACTCCTACCATTGTAATAAAATTTTCCTTTTTGGAGAGGAACCATAACAGATTGATCCAGCTTTAGTCACATGTGTAAAATAAAACAGAGCATTGTCCCCAGAAGTATGGAACCAACGCAAATGAAGAAAAACTCACAGAAAAATTTTTGTACTGAAAAAGATCTGGGTGTTGCGACTCTGACTGTCCAATTTCATTGGCACACAAACACAAAATATGTGTGATTCCTAGATGTTGCAAAGTGTGCACAGATCTTGCAGCCAGAATACCACCAATAAACAGGCTATTTGTGATTGATGATGGTTTCTCTGTGTTTGCAGCTTCGGAGATCAGTGATATCCTCTCAAGAATATGCTCTAATCTTACCTGCAATTTAAAGTGGAAAAAAACCCCTAAATAATAGAACAGTTCCATATTAGGAAATGGTCAACAAAAAATAAATAAAAAATCATCTTAGACATGCAACCTGGACACGGATCTTTTACCTTTAACTCATATGCATCCACGACAGAGTTACTATCACTGCCCTCAAAAAACCCTGTTTGGAAATTGTTCTCCTGACAGAGTTTGATGACATCATTTCTCAGCATTTCATTCCATTGTTCGAGTTCTTTATTTGATTCATTATCCACCTGAGCATATAATGATGCATGTCAAACATTAAGATGTTAGAAGAATGACAATTTCTTTATTTTCTTCCGCTCACACAATGCAGCAACTGTGTTTTTTTTTAACTCTTTTCAAATGTATGCTTATTTGCCTGCTAATTAGCACATGGCCTGGCATGCTTCTCTGAATTTCTCACAAAATAGACTTTCTAATAAAGTAAGATGATTAAATACTAACTACTGAATTGTTAAGCAATTAAACAGTTCCCCTGCTACATGACCGCCTCTTCCACTCTAAGTTTCAGAGTTTATGACATTTAATTATACTTGATGAGGTGATGCATCATGCATGCTACTGGTCCACATGGAGATTATGAAGTCAAAGTATCAATAACTATCTATTCTGTTTTGATCCTTAACAAACAAGTTTTTTGGGTTTTTTCCTCCTCACTTCGAAGAGGGTGATTTTGCAGATGATTATCAGAAGTACAATGCATCAATGCAAAAATTGTTTCTTCTTAAAACAAGGCAAGGAGAAAAATCTGTAGAACATGATAAAATTACTTATCCAATTAATAGCTTGAAAAATTTGGTCATTTTGCCTCTTGCATTCCTCAATCATGTTTCTGCGCTTTTTTCACTGTGCCATAGTGTGCTATATACACAGCGTCACATAAATTGGTTACAAGAGCCAGCTACTGATTAGCAAGAAAGATGAGAACTTAACCAGTCCATTTTTAAAATTATGAAAACATGTCATATAGAGGACAGTCAAGTATAGAATTGAAATACAGACATTTTTGGAACCAAGATTTTGCTTCATGGTTATTTAGTTTCTGAGTGGTCATCTTTAAGCACCATAACCAGTGATCTATGCCTAGCAAGCATATGATTTTCATATCCATGTTAACTGACATACTAACCTTGGCAAATTTATGAATGTCTCGGAGCTTTGTTGTCCGACACATGCTACGGAGGGGCTCTCCACTCCCCCTGGAAAACTTTCCATGCAAGCTTTCTCTTGACATGGGAGAACTAGAATCTGAGCTCTCTTTATTTCCCGAAGATGACCTTGGAGTTTGAGCAATTCGCTGAGAATCTGAATCTCTCAATTCTGGATGGTTATCATTAAGAAACCGTTCCTTACTTGGTGGAGAAGGACAATTAACAATCCCATGTGAAGGTGACTCAGGGACCACCAAATCATCTCTGTCACAGTCCCCTGATATTTTATTTGTGATGTTAAAAAAAACTCGTAACACGCTATCTAGTTTTTGGTGAAGAGTGAGAAGAAATATATGGAAACCTTGCAGATCCCTGAGAGCAGCACGAAACCCACTACGAAATTCCTGAACAACTGAAGTCATTTCAGTTACTCGTGTATCAGTGAAGTCAGTTCCTCTCAATGGAGGAGCTCCTAATTTCCCCCCAGTTATTTCATATAACAAATTAGAGGAATAATTGGAGCAGTTGATAAGTAATTCAATCAATTTAGGATAATTTGCTTGGTCATTTGTGCGTTTTCCAGCAGGAGGCCGACGAGGAACACCAGAATCAATAGCCACAACATAAGAAATGAGGAGATCAGAAAACAACGATTCTCCTGATTTTTGGACTCTTAGCATTTTGTTAGATTTTGGAGCTTCTGTAATATCAAAAACATCCGAGCCCTGTGATTCCATTCCATGTCCTCTTTGATTATGAGAGTTGAGCCTGCAATCCACTGAAGTTGCCCTTCTTTCTTTCTGTAGGGATTTAATCACTCTTGGTCGGTATCGGTTAATTGCAGAGTCAAAAGCATCCTCCAAGGCATTGACATTTGAATGGGTCATTTTCTCAGCCAACAATAGATTTGCTGGATTTCCACGCCATCTGAGCTCACGGCAAGGTAGTCTATCTTCGTTTCTGATGACAAGGTCCAACAGGAAGACCCTACCAAGTGCTGCTGCAATTCTTTCTGCAGTTTCACGTGACTCAAATGTATTTGAGCTCTCCATTAAAGGAGATCCATGAACATAGCTGCAAAAACAGGGTGTTTAGGCCTTTGAAATGCTAGTGCAAAAGGCAATTCTGCAATGCTTGTGATATGAAAAACCATGCATCTCATTACTATAGCATGGAGTACGAGTAGGGACCAGGGAGTTGATTATCTTAGGAAAGAGGAATCAGCATACGATGATATCAAGTAATACTCTTCACTAGCTCAAATTTTAGTTATGGTGTCCCTAAGTTTCATGGTAAATGGGCGGGATGAGGTAGCTCAAGATTCTAAAAAGCTGAATTTCAGTACACAAACATGTGCACTCACTCATGATATGGATTATAAAGAACAAATATCTCTTTTCCCAACACTTCCCCTTTCAGCCTATTAGATAAGTAGATAGCATGAGAAGTCAAAATTCTTTATGATATCACTGTAATATGTAATGCACAAATCAGGTTCTAGTTTCACCTCAACAGAAGAAGGCATCGGCTAAGTTCAAGAGCTTCCAAAAGCTCAGAACATGTCACTTCACCTACTTCATCTCCTTCCAAAGCTGCTGCAACTCTTGCTTTCTCTCCAGCTTCCTTGATCTGGAGCCACTCTGAGCTGCAATTATGAATGACTCTGGCCTGTGACATCCCAGCAGAAGATATTCACCGTCGTTAAGAAGGGAAGCAAAAGGCCAGGTAAGATTTTTTAAGAAGAGACTTCAGTGGTGGTTGGCCTTAGAAAATCACTAACTACTGGGTTATAACAGTGTACCTGAGGAGTTTGGACTCCCAGCCACTTTGCAAATTCATAGCCAAGACGTTCTGATTGTGTGGCCATCCTGGAAGAAGAAAACTTTATGACAGCTGCTGCTTCCTCATGAAAAGCGTCAACATTTCCAGGTTGGTTGAATAAGGCAAAGAATACAACTCCCCCAGAGTTTACAGTTACCTACATGCACACAGCGGAAGAGAATTTGAGATAGCCAATGAGAAGAGAAACCACGGTGCATTCCTAGCTTGTCAATAAGCTGAGAACTTGTCTATGCTATTGAATAAGTTAAAATCGATTGGACAAATCCAAAACAACCCTTGATTTATATGCTAGGCTAGTCAGTTACCATGAAAAATTAGAATCAAGATGGTATTCATTTAAGAATAATGTCATCCCAAAGGCTTTGTGCATTAGTTTAACTAGAAAGCAGATGCTGTTTAAACTATACTACTGTGAATTGGATAACATACTTCAAGGGCTTTGCTCATTTCATCCTCGGAATTTTCATTGATACTACTATGCTCAGTGTGGTGAAGGGAAGAAAGCATGTCCCAAGAAAAAGAGCTCAACTCGATATCCAATGCAACAGCTTTACCAAGCCTTTCCCACAAACTGATCTCTGAAGCTTGCTCAGGAGGTGGGCTTTTTGAATCAACGAGAGATTCTCCCCAACTGCATAGAAATCATGACAACAAGTAGGTAAAAGGAAACATCACTCTGAAGATAGATAGATTGCAGTTTCATTTATTTCATTCACTTGCTGTAATGAAACAGGCAGGTGGTTTATCACGGGCTTCTTGCCAATAGTTATAGTAGGCACTTCTTGATATGATAATAAGAAATGCAATCAGGAGATACATATTTCACTGTAGTTCATTGCTGGTGATGCATTCCTAAGAGCATTTCCAATGATTATAAAATTATAAATATCTAAAGACAAAAACTAGATAACTTCTATCAGCACTAGAGTTACATGCTTAGATATAGAAAAGTTCCCATTTGTGTTGAATGTCTAAGTTAGTTGTCCTTGAATTTCTGCACTCACATTTCTCACTTCTCACGTACCAAATTATTGCAAATCTACTTCAAAGGTTCCCCTTATAATCTCATTAACTATCTACCTCACAAGTAAAATTAACAATAGAGCATCAGCATTCAATCAATCTGAACTAATCATCATAATTAGTTTGATATAAATAATGACAGAGAGAGAGGGAGATAGCAGACCTAGAGGGCATAGTTTCGAGCCTGTAAGGCCGGTGCGGGAACCCTGAGGCACGATACTTGCCACTTCTCTTACGAACCAACTCCAGCCATTGAGCAAACCTATACGCTGGACCTGCTGTTATATCTCCCAACATATACAAAACCTGAAATCAAAATCCAAAATACTAAACTAGTAAAATTACCAGTCTTGACATTTCCTCTCTTGAAGTAACAGAATAAAGGGAAGGAGGGGAATCAATGTAGCCTACACAACAATCATTTTCTAATCCTTTAAATTATCGCAATCTACAATTACCTCTCTCAAATTAACAGGAAAAAGAAAAACTTCATTTTACCCTTACAAAAATCATTTGCAATGCCTTAATCCGGTCACATTCTGAAGTAACAGAAAAGATATAGAAAAGAGAACAGAAATTTCAATTTACCCTCGAGAATAATTACAATGTAGCACCATTTCCACTCCCTCAAAAAAAGAAAGAAAACAAACAGAAATTTAGAAATTACCCGGGAGGTAACAGTGAGAGGTAATGGAAGATTGAAGAAAAAGGAACACAAATATATTGTGTATTGTGTGATTGTAGCTGTTTACAGAGGAGTTTATATACAAGATTGAAGGACATGAAAAAGGAAAGACAATGACAGCTACGCTTACAATGACAGCTAATTTACACAGTTGTAATTTGTTTCGGTAACTGTAATTCCGGATTCTTCTCTGCTAACATGCTTTCCTTGTATCTGCAGAATTCTGTTTATTACGCATGGCAGCTGGCAGATATATTTCATATGTTTCAATAAAGATCAAGCTCTTCAGATCCCAGGTCCAGTTCCCTCTCCTCCTCTTTCTCCTGCAACTTCCACATAAATATCAAACAAAAAATCAGATCTTAACAGCGTTAAATATGCGATGTTAATCACTGAGACAACCATGGATCCATAAAATCCATCTGAGTTTCTATCTAAATTAACAGCGTGAGACAGTGCACGCGGAAATCTTTATTCCTTTTGTGCCCATCAATGCATATAAAAAGAAAGCAAAAGAATGGTCTTTTGTGTTTTTTTTCCACTTTACCTGGACCTCGATCGTGTTGTTGATGAATGACAAAGAGCCTTCCTTTTCATCTTTTGACATCATTTTGTTTTCAAAAAAAATAAAAATTGGCTTTGAAAATAAGAGGGTACACACACATACACTATACTACTAGTATAATGTAACATTTATCAAAATTAAAGAGAGAAAAAGGAAATGATTTCCCGCCTTTCAGGTGGGTTGGGCAGCTGACTGGTCAGTGTAAAGCTAGAGGCCAGAGAGAGACAGCTACAGTAGTGTGCTGCAATGCAATGCTTCGGGTTCACGAAAGTGAGGTGGCTCTTGTTGATGACGACAACACTGTACTTCATCTGTAGAAAAAAAATACATGCTCAATTTCAAGATAATCAATTATTAAATAATTACATTGAGAAAATAATAAAATAAAATATTCTGAGATAACCAACATGGGAGTGGAGAAGCTTTACGAGTCGAGTTATTGCTTGAAAGGGGTGTTGAAATCACAGCATGTAGCAGATGCTGTGTTGTTTCTTGCTTCTGAAAATTTCCGAGTTTGTGACCGGCCAGAATTTGGTGGTCGACGGCGGGTATACTTTTCAAGGCGCAGTCGATTAAAATCATGATGAAAAAGCTCACAGATACTTGAGTGATCATGTACCGAATGCGGGCAGGCCGGGTTGTGTCAAATTCAGTTCTTAACAAGGTTGTTATATCGTTTTGTTTCGATCAAAATGTTTTGTAGCAGGTGAAAAAGAGACAAAACAACGCCATTTTCTTTTGTTTTAAATACCGGTTAATACTTGAAATACCGGTCAAATACCGAATCAAACACTACAGTAATCATACCAGGTGTTCCGCTTTGGTCACTATTCCTCGCTTCTTCAATTTGCTATTTTACATTCACACATATATATTGTTTGAGATGTACTGAAAATACAAAAATTAAAATAATAAAAATGAAAAAGATATATATTATAAAAAAATAAAATTGTTATCAATTTTGATTTTATAAAAATTAAATTATATTTTTTTTCCTTTGAAGTTTTTTCATACATATAATTAATTAATTATATATAAATAGTACAATCTCGAAACGGCACACCGAAATGCTTCAAACCGAAACCTTTCATACCAATAGAAAAACAAAACGATTTTCAAACGGTATTGAAAATCTTGATTCTTAATAAAGATCATGCGTTGAGAAATTAAGAAGCAATTAACTTTTTTTTTAATGTGTGTGAAAAGGGTGTTGCTGTCTTCTGAATTCTGATAGCCTTTGCAGTATTTGAAATTATACTTTTAATGAAGGCTTACTAAAAAAGTCATTTTTTATGAAATGTAAAATTTTTATTTTCATTTTTTTTGATGGGTTTACATCATATGTTAAAAATAAAAAAAAATATTATTTAAATATATTTCTAAATATTTTTTGTAAACAACCTCTAAATAATAATAGAAGACAACGTATATTTGTATACAAAATAGTCTTGAAAAATTCACACCTTAGTTCTCTGTTCACTAAATTTTATATAAATATCTTCATATTAATATGATATATTAAATAAATAACACTGCCACCTTGAAACTCAAACTTGATAAATGAATGACTATTTTGGACTATAGTTAAGATTGTTTTTAAAAGTATTTTTTATTTAAAATATATCAAAAAAAATTAAAAAAAATATTTTTGATATCAGTAGACAAAAATAATCTGAAAATACTAAATTTGTTTAATTTCAAATAAAAAATCATTTTTTTTCAAAAACGTTTCTTAAATGTACTATCAAACACCCTCTAAGAAAAGAAATACATTTTTGTTTTTAACATTGACCAATTAATGACTCCTAGTGCCTATTGAAAGTATTTTTTGTTCATAAATATATTAAAATAATATTTTTTTTAAAAAAATATTTTTAACATCACGACATATAAATAATTTAAAACATCAAAATAATTAATTGAAAATTGAAATTGAATTTTTTTTCAAAATTGTTTCTTAGATAGTCCCTAACTAGTTTGAAGGCCTACACTTTTTTGCGGGTGGAACAAATAATTTTTACAACTGCTCATATTAAAATATAATATTTTTAAATATAAATTTTGATATAATAAAACAAATCAAAATATCCTTTCATAACAACAGTAACATCGAAATGTTAACTTCTAAAATCATCATTACTATTACTATAACAATAACAATTATTAAACTACCTCGAGAGAAAAAAAAGCAGGTGAGGACAAAAACTCAAATTATTATTATTATTCTTAATATTAATATTATTATTGCGTTAATAACAAAAACAAAATTAAATCAAAGACTAAAAAAAGTCTAAAAACATTAACAAAAGAGCAAATAAAAAAATAAAATAAATGCTAAAACAAAACTAAAAATTATTACCTGAAAAAAATATCATTTCAATTGAAAATTAAAAAAATTGACCGCACTATGTTACGGGCTAAACAAATAATTTTTATGATTGTTGTTGGAATTTAATGAAATTAATAGGATTTGTTGGTCTAAAATTAAAATATGATACCTATATATATAAAAAATATAATATAATATAATAAAACATATTACCATGTCCTATTATAAAAATAGAAAAATCGAAGGTTTAATATTTAAAATTATCATTGCTATTACTACCAAAACAATTAAAATTATCAAATTATCCTAAGAGAAAAAACATTAACAAAAGAGTAAGTAAGAAAAATATTATTATTATTATTATTCTTGTGTTAATAATGAATAAAAAACCAGAAATAAATGAAAGATAAAAAAAATCCTAATAACTTTAACAAAAGATAAAAAAAAATCAAAATTATCAAGCAAAAAAATTAATCTAACTTGAAAATAAAAAAAAAAACCAATAAAAAACTAAAAGAAAGAGCAAATAAAAAAATATAATAGATGATAAAAAAATATAAATTATTAGCTTAAAAAATCATTTAATTTGAAAAAATATTTGTTCTACGTTGCAGGCTGAGCATAAATTTTTTATAGGATTTACTGGAGTAAAATTAAAATATAATATTTTTATATGTGAAATGTAATATAATAAAATAGATCAACACGCCCAATTATAACAATAGCAAAATCAAAATCTTAACATCTAAAACTATTGCTCTAACTATTAAAAATATCAAATTATCCTGAAGAAAACATTTAAAAACAATATTGTTAAATTCATTAATTTTGTCTTATTAGGGACTATATCTGTATTTAACTATTTTAAATAATATTTTAACAAAAAGGTTGTGGCGGACCATGTGCGCGCAATTACATCCGTGTTCCTCAGCCCGGAACTGGTTTTTGTCCAATTAGAGGGGCAAAACAGTTAAAACACTGTTCATGATAGAAAAAAAGGAAAAAGCTAAAGTGAAACACTGCTCATAATAAAAAGAATTTTATTGAATCTTGACCTGCAACTGCACGGGAAGGTTTCCATGGAATGGCAAAGGTGGAAGCCAGAAATGAAAGTCTGTCCCATCTGTGGGAAGAATGCTGGTCTAAGCAGCAGCTCGCTCAAGATTCACTTGCAGAAATCACACAAGAAGTTATCATCAGGCAGTGTGGACAGTGCAATGACTGTGGAGATACAGAAGGCTCTGGATGCACTAAAAATGACCAGAAGTGGTAGCGTCAGCCCAACTTTGAGGCAATCATCGCCTACTATAGATGACTAGGTCTACGAAATTCATTTCGGTGCAATAATATCAACCCCAGATCACTTGTGGCCAGATATGAATCCACGGAATCTAAACTTGCAGTGTTCAAATAATACAACTATTTATGTGGGCGGATGCGATTCAATCTCTTGACACTGTAAATTTTGTTGCTGAGTTGAGATTCCGTGGATTCATATCTGGCCACAAGTGTTCCGGGTTTGATATTCTTGCACCGAAATGAATTTCCTGGACCTACTCATCTATAGCTGGCGATGACTGCCTCAAAGTTGGGTTGTCGCTGCCGCCTCTGGTCATTTTTAGTGCATCCAGAGCCTTCTGTATCTCCATAGTCATTGCACCGCCTACACCGCTCGATGATAACTTCTTGTGTGATTTCTGCAAGTGAAGCTTGAGCGAGCTGCTGCTTAGACCAGCATTCTTCCCACGGATGGGACAAACTATCATTTCTAGCTTCCGCTTTGCCATTCCATGGAAACCTTCCCGTGCAGTTGCAGGTCAAGATTCAATAAAATTCTTGCAAAACCATCATTGGGCTGAGCTCGCCGATGAACTTGTCTTAGAGCATTCCATGCTTCTAATAGAGTGAGTTTCCTGCATCAAGAATGAAAAAGCTCAACATACAGAACTTATGATGCAGCAGTCTGTCCACTGTAAAAGTTCAATAACATTATGCGTGTTGATCGATCTTCCATAGTGCAATTTTTCTGCACCATGAAAAAGCTTGCGGATTTCACTTACTTCCTGAGCATTAAATAAGCAAGAACCAATGTGGCACTCCTACTTCTCCCTTCAAAGCAATGAACTAGAACTCTCCCACCTACTGATTCAACATTATCAATAAAATCAGAAGCTTCTTCAAAGATACAGTTGATATTTGAATCCTCCTCGTCAGTTATCTGTTCAAGTACAAAGTAGATTTATGAATATAGGACAGGTTCCGAGTATATGCTTGAAAAAGGAAAGAAAAAAAATGCCAAGCTCAAGATTGTTGATCAATAACGGTACTGACTGTTTGCTGTTTAGAGACCAGGAAAACTTGGCCATTACAAACATCAAAAAATCATCTCGATTTTATGATCGTAATCTTCTGCAATTTTAGGAGAAGACAATCAAAAACAAGTACGGAGAAAAAAAGTTGGTTTTCTAAATCTAATAAGTTTTCTTGAAAGAAGCACACATTCATAGTTGCTAACTAAAGAAGTTGCGAGACCACTGCAACTCCGTCTATCATTGTAATAAAATTTTCCTTTTTGGAGAGGAACCTTAACAGATTGGTCCAGCTTTAGTCACAGGTATAAAACAAAACAGAGCATTGTCCCCAGAAGTATGTAACCAACGCAAATGAAGAAAAACTCACAGAAAAATTTTTGTACTGAAAAAGATCTGGGTGTTGCGACTCTGACTGTCCAATTTCATTGGCACACAAACACAAAATATGTGTGATTCCTAGATGTTGCAAAGTGTGCACAGATCTTGCAGCCAGGGCACCACCAATAAACAGGCTATTTGTGATTGATGATGGTTTCTCTGTGTTTGCAGCTTCGGAGATCAGTGATATCCTCTCAAGAATGTGCTCTAATCTTACCTGCAATTTAAAGTGGAAAAAAACCCTAAATAAGGAAAATAATTGTTCCATAGAACAGTTCCATATTAGGAAATGGTCAACAAAAAATAAATAAAAAATCATCTTCGACATGCAACCTGGACACGGATCTTTTACCTTTAACTCATATGCATCCACGACAGAGTTACTATCACTGCCCTCAAAAAACCCTGTTTGGAAATTGTTCTCCTGACAGAGTTTGATGACATCATTTCTCAGCATTTCATTCCATTGTTCAAGTTCTTTATTTGATTCATTATCCACCTGAGCATATAATGATGCATGTCAAACATTAAGATGTTAGAAGAATGACAATTTCTTTATTTTCTTCCCCTTACACAATGCAGCAACTATGTTTTTTTTAACTCTTTTCAAATGTATGCTTATTTGCCTGCTAATTAGCACATGGCCTGGCATGCTTCTCTGAATTTCTCACAAAATAGACTTTCTAATAAAGTAAGATGATTAAATACTTACTGAATTGTTAAGCAATTAAACAGTTCCCCTGCTACATGACCGCCTCTTCCACTCAAGTTTCAGAGTTTACGACATTTAATTATACTTGATGAGGTGATGCATGCTACTGGTCCACATGGAAATTATGAAGTCAAATTATCAATAACTATCTATTCTCCTTTGATCCATAACAAACGAGTTTTTTTGGTTTTTTTCCTCCTTACTTCAAAGAGGGTAATTTTGCAGATGATTATTAGAAGTACAATGCATGAATGCAAAAATTGTTTCCTTAAAACAACGCAACGAGAAAAATCTATAGAACATGATAACATTACTAATCCAATTAATAGCTTGAAAAATTTGGTCATTTTGCCTCTTGCATTGCTCAATCATGTTTCGGTGCTTTTTTCACTGTGCCATAGTGTGCTATATACACAGCGTCACATACATTGGTTACAAGAGCCAGCTGCTGATTAGCAAGAAAGATGAGAACTTAACCCGTCCATTTTTACAATTATGAAAACATGTCATATAGAGGACAGTCAAGTATAGAATTGGAATAAAGACATTTTTGGAACCAAGATTTTGCTTCATGGTTATTTGGTTTCTGAGTGGTCATCTTTAAGCACCATAACCAGTGATCTATGCCTAGCGAGCATATGATTTTCATATCCATGTTAACTGACATACTAACCTTGGCAAATTTATGAATGTCTCGGAGCTTTGTCGTCAGACGCATGCTACGGTGGGGCTCTCCACTCCCCTTGGAAAACTTTCCATGCAAGCTTTCTCTTGACATAGGAGAACTAGAATCTGAGCTCTCTTTATTTCCTGAAGATGACCTTGGAGTTTGAGCAATTCGCTGAGAATCTGAATCGCTCAACTCTGGATGGTTATCATTAAGAAACCGCTCCTTACTTGGTGGAGAAGGACAATTAACAATCCCATGTGAAGGTGACTCAGGGACCACCAAATCATCTCTGTCACAGTCCCCTGATATTTTATTTGTGATGTTCAAAAAAACTCGTAACACGCCATCTAGTTTTTGGTGAAGAGTGAGAAGGAATATATGGAAACCTTGCAGATCCCTGAGAGCAGCACGAAACCCACTACGAAATTCCTGAACAACTGAAGTCATTTCAGTTACTCGTGTATCAGTGAAGTCAGTGCCTCTCAATGGAGGAGCTCCTAATTTCCCCCCAGTTATTTCATATAACAAATTAGAGGAATAATTGGAGCAGTTGATAAGTAATTCAATCAATTTAGGATAATTTGCTTGGTCATTTGTGCGTTTTCCAGCAGGAGGCCGACGAGGAACACCAGAATCAATAGCCACAGCATGGGAAATGAGGAGATCAGAAAACAACGATTCTCCTGATTTTTGGACTCTTAGCATTTTGTTAGACTTTGGAGCTTCTGTAATATCAAAAACATCCGAGACCTGTGATTCCATTCCTTGTCCTCCTTGATTATGAGAGTTTAGCCTGCAATCCACTGAAGTTGCCCTTCTTTCTTTCTGTAGAGCTTTAATCACCCTTGGTCGGTATCGGTTAATTGCAGAGTCAAAAGCATCCTCCAAGGCATTGACATTTGACCGGGTCATTTTCTCAGCCAACAATAGATTTGCTGGATTTCCACGCCATCTGAGCTCACGGCAAGGTAGTCTATCTTCGTTTCTGATGACAAGGTCCAACAGGAAGACCCTACCAAGTGCTGCTGCAATTCTTTCTGCAGTTTCACGTGACTCAAATGTATTTGAGCTCTCCATTAAAGGAGATCCATGGACATAGCTGCAAAAACAGGGTGTTTATGCCTTCAAAATGCTAGTACAAAAGGCAATTCTGCAATGCTTGTGATATGAAAAACCATGGTAGAGACCAAGGAGTTGCTTATCTTAGGAAAGAGGAATCAAGTAATACTCTTTACTAGCTCAAATTTTAGTTATGGTGTCCCTAAGTTTCTTGGTAAATGGGCGGGATGAGGTAGCTCAGGTCACTGTAGCCACCTCAAGATTCTAAAAAGCTGAATTTCATTACACAAACATGTGCACTCACTCATGATATGGATTATAAAGAACAAAAATCTCTTTTCCCAACACTTCCCCTTTCAGCCTATTAGATAAGGAGATAGCATGAGAAGTTGAAATTTTTTATGATATCACTTTATAATATGTAATGCACAAATCAGGTTCTAGTTTCACCTCAACAGAAGAAGGCATCGGCTAAGTTCAAGAGCTTCCAAAAGCTCAGAACATGTCACTTCACCTACTTCATCTCCTTCCAAAGCTGCTGCAACTCTTGCTTTCTCTCCAGCTTCCTTGATCTGGAGCCACTCTGAGCTGCAATTATGAATGACTCTGGCCTGTCACATCCCAGCAGAAGATATTCACCGTCGTTAAGAAGGGAAGCAAAAGGCCAGGTAAGATTTTTTAAGAAGAGACTTCAGTGCTGGTTGGTCTTAGAAAATCACTAACTACTGGGTTATAACAGTGTAACCTGAGGAGTTTGGACTCCTAGCCACTTTGCAAATTCATAGCCAAGACGTTCTGATTGTGTGGCCATCCTGGAAGAAGAAAACTTTATGACAGCTGCTGCTTCCTCATGCAAAGCGTCAGCATTTCCAGGTTGGTTGAATAAGGCAAAGAATACAACTCCCCCAGAGTTTACAGTTACCTACATGCACACAGCAGAAGAGAATTTGAGATAGCCAATAAGAAGAGAAATCCTAGCTTGTCAATAAGCTGAGAACTTGTCTATGCTATCAAATAAGTTAAAATCGATTGGACAAATCCAAAACAACCCTTGATTTATATGCTAGGGTAGTCAGTTACCATGAAAAATTAGAATCAAGATGGTATTCATTTAAGAATAATGTCATCCCAAAGGCTTTGTGTATTAGTTTAATTAGAAAGCAGATGCTGTTTAAACTATACTAGTGTGAATTGGATAACATACTTCAAGGGCTTTGCTCATTTCATCCTCGGAATTTTCATTGCTACTACTATGCTCAGTGTGGTGAAGGGAAGAAAGCATGTCCCAAGAAAAAGAGCTCAACTCGATATCCAATGCAACAGCTTTCCCAAGCCTTTCCCACAAACTGATCTCTGAAGCTTGCTCAGGAGGTGGGCTTTTTGAATCAACGAGAGATTCTCCCCAACTGCATGGAAATCATGACAACAAGTAGGTAAAAGGAAACATCACTCTGAAGATAGATAGATTGCAGTTTCATTTATTTGACCGCAGAACTACCCAAGATTTCCCCCTCGTTCACTTGCTGTAATGAAACAGGCAGGTGGTTTATCACGGGCTTCTTGCCAATAGTTATAGGAGGCACTTCTTGATATGATAATAAGAAATGCAATCAGGAGAGACAAATTTCACTTTATTTCACTGCTGGTGATGCATTCCTAAGAGCATTTCCGACTTGTATCAACACTAGAGTTACATACATAAATAAAGAAAGTGCCCATTTGTGTTGAATGTCTAAGTTAGTTGTCCTTGAATTCCTGCACTCACATTTCTCATTTCTCACGTATCGCAAATCTATTTCAAAGGTTCCCCTTATAATCTCATTAACTATCTACCTCACAAGTAAAATCAACAATAAAGCATCAGCATTCAATCAATCTGAGCTAATCATCATAATTAGTTTGATATAAATAATGGCAGAGAGAGGGAGATAGCAGACCTAGAGGGCATAGTTTCGAGCCTGTAAGGCCGGTGCGGGAACCCTGAGGCACGATACTTGCCACTTCTCTTACGAACCAACTCCAGCCATTGAGCAAACCTATACGCTGGACCTGCTGTTATATCTCCCAACATATACAAAACCTGAAATCAAAATCCAAAATACTAAACTAGTAAAATTACCAGTCTTGACATTTCCTCTCTTGAAGTAACAGAAAAAAGGGAGGCAGGGGAATCAATGTAGCCTACACAACAATCATTTCCCATTCCTTTAAATTATCACACTCTACAATTTCCTCTCTCAAATTAACAGGAAAAGAAAAATTCCAGTTTACCCTTACAAAAATCATCTCCAATGCCTTAATCCGATCACATTCTAAAGTAACAGAAAAGAGAACAGAAATTTCAATTTACCCTCGACAATAATTACATTGTAGCACCATTTCCACTCCCTCAAAAAAAGAAAGAAAAAAAACAGAAATTTAAAAATTACCCGGGAGGTAACAGTGAGAGGTA
>CM063602.1:6661999-6680774 GCA_032356905.1 Salix exigua | reverse complement strand
CTTTAGTTTGCAACTATGAATGTGTGCTCCTTTCAAGAAAACTAATTAGATTTAGAAAACCAACTTTTTTTTCTCTGTAACTTGTTTTTGTTTGTCTTCTCATAAAATTGCAGAAGATTAAAACCGAGATGGTTTTCTTGATGTATGTAATAGCCAAGTTTTCTTGGTCTCTAAACAGCAAACAGTCAGTACCGTTATTGATTAACAATCTTGAGCTTGACATTTTTTTTCTTTCCCTTTTCAAGCATATACTCGGAACCTGTCCTATATTCATAAATCTACTTTGTACTTGAACAGATAACTGACGAGGAGGATTCAAATATCAACTGTATCTTTGAAGAAGCTTCTGATTTTATTGATAATGTTGAATCAGTAGGTGGGAGAGTTCTAGTTCATTGCTTTGAAGGGAGAAGTAGGAGTGCCACATTGGTTCTTGCTTATTTAATGCTCAGGAAGTAAGTGAAATCCGCAAGCTTTTTCATGGTGCAGAAAAATTGCACTATGGAAGATCGATCAGCACGCATAATGATATTGAGCTTCTACAGTGGAGAGACTGCTGCATCTTAAGTTCTGTATGTTGAGCGTTTTCCTTCTTTGTGCAGGAAACTCACTCTATTAGAAGCATGGAATGCTCTAAGACAAGTTCATCGGCTAGTTCAGCCCAATGATGGTTTTGCAAGAATTTTATTGAATCTTGACCTGCAACTGCACAGGAAGGTTTCCATGGAATGGCAAAGGCGGAAGTCAGAAATGATAGTGTGTCCCATCTGTGGGAAGAATGCTGGTCTAAACAGCAGCTAGCTCAAGCTTCACTTGCAGAAATCACACAAGAAGTTATCATCAGGCAGTGTGGACAGTGCAATGACTATGGAGATACAGAAAGCTCTGGATGCACTAAAAATGACCAGAGGCGGCAGCGACAACCCAACTTTGAGGCAGTCATCGCCAACTATAGATGAGTAGGTCCAGGAAATTCATTTCGGTGCAAGAATATCAAACCCGGAACACTTGTGGCCAGATATGAATCCACGGAATCTCAACTCAGCAACAAAATTTACAGTGTCAAGAGATTGAATCTCATCCGTCCACATAAATAGTTGTATTATTTGAACACTGCAAGTTGAGATTCCATGGATTCATATCTGGCCACAAGTGATATGGGGTTGATATTATTGCACCGAAATGAATTTCGTCGACCTAGTCATCTATAGCAGGCGATGACTGCCTCAAAGTTGGGCTGACGCTACCACTTCTGGTCATTTTTAGTGCATCCAGAGCCTTCTGTATCTCCATAGTCAGTGCACTGTCCACACTGCCTGATGATAACTTCTTGTGTGATTTCTGCAAGTGGATCTTGAGCGAGCTGCTGCGTCGACCAGCATTCTTCCCACAGATGGGACAGACTTTCATTTTTGGCTTCCACTTTTGCCATTCCATGGAAACCTTCCCGTGCAGTTGCAGGTCAAGATTCAATAAAAAATTTTTATTATGAACAGTGTTTCACTTTAGCTTTTTTTTCTATCATGAACAGTGTTTTAACTGTTTTGCCCCTCTAATTGGACAAAAACCAGTTCCGGGCTGAGGGACACGGATGTAATTGCGCGCATATGGTCCGCCGCAACCTTTTTGTTAAAATATTATTTAAAATAGTTAAATACGGATATAGTCCCTAATAAGACAAAATTAATGAATTCAGAACAATATTGTTTTTAAATGTTTTCTTCAGGATAATTTGATATTTTTAATAGTTAGAGCAATAGTAGTTTTAGATTTTTGAGCTATTTTATTATATTACATTTCACATATATAAATATTATATTTTAATTTTGTTCAATAAATCTTATAAAGATTGTTTGCTCAGCCGCAACGTAGAGCATATATTTTTTCAATTTTCAAATTAAATGATTTTTTAAGCTAATAATTTATATTTTTTTTATCATCTATTATGTTTTTTTATTTGCTCTTTCTTTTAGTTTTTTATTGGTTTTTTTATATATATTTTCAAGTTAGATTAATTTTTTTGCCTGATAATTTTGATTTTTTTTATCTTTTGTTAAAGTTATTAGGATTTTTTTATCTTTCATTTATTTCTGGTTTTTTATTCATTATTAACACAAGAATAATAATAATAATATTTTTCTTACTTACTCTTTTGTTAATGTTTTTGAATGTTTTTTCTCTTAGGATAATTTGATAATTTTAATTGTTTTGGTAGTAATAACAATGATAATTTTAAATATTAAACCTTCGATTTTGTTATTTTTATAATAGGACGTGGTAATATGTTTTATTATATTATATTTTTTATATATATAGGTATCATATTTTAATTTTAGACCAACAAATCCTATTAATTTCATTAAATCCCAACAACAATCATAAAAATTATTTGTTTAGCCCGTAACATAGTGCGGTCAATTTTTTTAATTTTCAATTGAAATGATATTTTTTTCAAGTAATAATTTTTAGTTTTGTTTTAGTATTTATTTTATTTTTTTATTTGCTCTTTTGTTAATGTTTTTAGACTTCTTTTAGTCTTTGATTTAATTTTGTTTTTGTTATTAACGCAATAATAATAATAATATTAAGAATAATAATAATAATTTGAGTTTTTGTCCTCACCTGCTTTTTTTCTCTCGAGGTAGTTTAATAATTGTTATAGTTTTGATAGTAATAGTGATGATGATTTTAGAAGTTAACATTTCGATGTTACTGTTGTTATGAAAGGATATTTTGATTTGTTTTATTATATCAAATTTTATATTTAAAAATATTATATTTTAATCTGAGCAGTTGTAAAAATTATTTGTTCTACCCGCAAAGAAGTGTAGGCCTTCAAACTTGTTAGGGACTATCTAAGAAACAATTTTGAAAAAAAAAATCAATTTCAATTTCAATTTTCAATTAATTATTTTGATGTTTTAAATTATTTATATGTCGTGATGTTAAAATAATTTTTTTTAAAAAAATATTATTTTAATATATTTATGAACAAGAAATACTTTCAATAGGCACTAGGAGTCATTAATTGGTCAATGTTAAAAACAAAAATGTGTTTCTTTTCTTAGAGGGTGTTTGATAGTACATTTAAGAAACGTTTTTGAAAAAAAAATGATTTTTTATTTAAAATTAAACAAATTTAGTATTTTCAGATTATTTTTGTCTATTGATGTCAAAAATATTTTTTAAAAAATATATTTTAAATAAAAAAATACTTTTAAAAACAATTTAACTATACTCCAAAATAGTCATTCATTTATCAAGTTTGAGTTTCAAGGTAGCAGTGTTATTTATTTCATATATTATATTAATATGAAGATATTTATATAAAATTTAGTGAACAGAGAACTAAGGTGTGAATTTTTCAAGACTATTTTGTATACAAATATACGTTGTCTTCTATTATTATTTAGAGGTTGTTTACAAAAAATATTTAGAAATATATTTAAATAATATTTTTTTTATTTTTAACATATGATGTAAACCCATCAAAAAAAAATGAAAATGAAAATTTTACATTTCATAAAAAATGACTTTTTTAGTAAGCCTTCATTAAAAGTATAATTTCAAATACTGCAAAGGCTATCAGAATTCAGAAGACAGCAACACCCTTTTCACACACATTAAAAAAAAAGTTAATTGCTTCTTAATTTCTCAACGCATGATCTTTATTAAGAATCAAGGTTTTCAATACCGCTTGAAAATTATTTTGTTTTTTTTATTGGTACAAAACGTTATTTCGGTGTGCCGTTTTGGAGTTGTACTATTCATATATAACTAATTATACGAATGAAAAACTTAAAAAGAAAAAAAAATATAATTTTATTTTTTATAAAATCAAAATTGATAACAATTTTATTTTTTTATAATATATATTATTTTAATTTTTATTATTTTAATTTTTGTATTTTCAATACATCTCAAACAATATATATATATATATATAGCAAATTGAAGAAGCAGGAATAGTGACCGAAACGGAACACCCGGTGTGATTCCAGGGTGTTTCGGCCGGTATTTGACCGGTATTTCTGGTACCGGCCGGTATTTAAAACAAAAGAAAATGACGTTGTTTTGTCTCTTTTTCACCTGCTACAAAACATTTTGATCGAAACAAAACTATATAACAACCTTGTTAAGAACTGAATTTGACACGACCCGGCCTGCCCGCATTCGGTACATGATCACTCAAGTATCTGTGAGCTTTTTCATCATGATTTTAATCGACTGCGCCTTGAAAAGTATACCCGCCGTCGACCACCAAATTCTGGCCGGTCACAAACTCGGAAATTTTCAGAAGCAAGAAACAACACAGCATCTGCTACATGCTGTGATTTCAACACCCCTTTCAAGCAATAACTCGACTCGTAAAGCTTCTCCACTCCCATGTTGGTTATCTCAGAATATTTTATTTTATTATTTTCTCAATGTAATTATTTAATAATTGATTATCTTGAAATTGAGCATGTATTTTTTTTCTACAGATGAAGTACAGTGTTGTCGTCATCAACAAGAGCCACCTCACTTTCGTGAACCCGAAGCCTTGCATTGCAGCACACTACTGTAGCTGTCTCTCTCTGGCCTCTAGCTTTACACTGACCAGTCAGCTGCCCAACCCACCTGAAATGGCGGGAAATCATTTCCTTTTTCTCTCTTTAATTTTGATAAATGTTACATTATACTAGTAGTATAGTGTATGAGCGTGTACCCTCTTATTTTCAAAGCCAATTTTTATTTTTTTTTAAAACAAAATGATGTCAAAAGATGAAAAGGAAGGCTCTTTGTCATTCATCAACAACACGATCGAGGTCCAGGTAAAGTGGAAAAAAAACACAAAAGACCATTCTTTTGCTTTCTTTTTATATGCATTGATGGGCACAAAAGGAATAAAGATTTACGCGTGCACTGTCTCACGCTGTTAATTTAGATAGAAACTCAGATGGATTTTATCGATCCATGGTTGTCTCAGTGATTAACATCGCATATTTAACGCTGTTAAGATCTGATTTTTTGTTTGATATTTATGTGGAAATTGCAGGACAAAGAGGAGGAGAGGGAACTGGACCTGGGATCTGAAGAGCTTGATCTTTATTGAAACATATGAAATATATCTGCCAGCTGCCATGCGTAATAAACAGAATTCTGCAGATACAAGGAAAGCATGTTAGCAGAGAAGAATCCGGAATTACAGTTACCGAAACAAATTACAACTGTGTAAATTAGCTGTCATTGTAAGCGTAGCTGTCATTTTCCTTCCTTTTTTATGTCCTTCTATCTTGTATATAAAACAATCACACAATACACAATACACAATATATTTGTGTTCCTTTTTCTTCAATCTTCCATTACCTCTCACTGTTACCTCCCGGGTAATTTCTAAATTTCTGTTTGTTTTCTTTCTTTCTTTGAGGGAGTGGAAATGGTGCTACATTGTAATTATTGTCGAGGGTAAATTGAAATTTCTGTTCTCTTTTCTGTTACTTTAGAATGTGATCGGATTAAGGCATTCCAAATGATTTTTGTAAGGGTAAACTGAAGTTTTTCTTTTCCTGTTAATTTGAGAGAGGAAATTGTAGAGTGTGATAATTTAAAGGAATAGGAAATGATTGTTGTGTAGGCTACATTGATTCCCCTCCCTCCCTTTTTTCTGTTACTTCAAGAGAGGAAATGTTAAGACTGGTAATTTTACTAGTTTAGTATTTTGGATTTTGATTTCAGGTTTTGTATATGTTGGGAGATATAACAGCAGGTCCAGCGTATAGGTTTGCTCAATGGCTGGAGTTGGTTCGTAAGAGAAGTGGCAAGTATCGTGCCTCAGGGTTCCCGCACCGGCCTTACAGGCTCGAAACTATGCCCTCTAGGTCTGCTATCTCCCTCTCTCTGCCATTATTTATATCAAACTAATTATGATGATTAGCTCAGATCGATTGAATGCTGATGCTTTATTGTTAATTTTACTTGTGAGGTAGATAGTTGATGAGATTATAAGGGAACCTTGAAGTAGATTTGCATAATTTGTACGAGAAATGAGAAATGTGAGTGCAGGAATTCAAGGACAACTAACTTCGACATTCAACACAAATGGGAACTTTTCTTTATTTATGTATGTAACTCTAGTGTTGATACAAGTTATCTAGTTTTTGTCTTTAGATGTTTATAATTTTATGATCATCGGAAATGCTCTTAGGAATGCATCACCAGCAGTGAAATAAAGTGAAATTTGTCTCTCCTGATTGCATTTCTTATTATCATATCAAGAAGTGCCTCCTATAACTATTGGCAAGAAGCCCGTGATAAACCACCTGCCTGTTTCATTACAGCAAGTGAACGAGGAGATCTTGGTTAGTTCTGCGGTCAAATAAATGAAACTGCAATCTATCTATCTTCAGAGTGATGTTTCCTTTTACCTACTTGTTGTCATGATTTCTATGCAGTTGGGGAGAATCTCTCGTTGATTCAAAAAGCCCACCTCCTGAGCAAGCTTCAGAGATCAGTTTGTGGGAAAGGCTTGGTAAAGCTGTTGCATTGGATATCGAGTTGAGCTCTTTTTCTTGGGACATGCTTTCTTCCCTTCACCACACTGAGCATAGTAGTAGCAATGAAAATTCCGAGGATGAAATGAGCAAAGCCCTTGAAGTATGTTATCCAATTCACACTAGTATAGTTTAAACAGCATCTGCTTTCTAATTAAACTAATGCACAAAGCCTTTGGGATGACATTATTCTTAAATGAATACCATCTTGATTCTAATTTTTCATGGTAACTGACTACCCTAGCATATAAATCAAGGGTTGTTTTGGATTTGTCCAATCGATTTTAACTTATTTGATAGCATAGACAAGTTCTCAGCTTATTGACAAGCTAGGATTTCTCTTCTTATTGGCTATCTCAAATTCTCTTCTGCTGTGTGCATGTAGGTAACTGTAAACTCTGGGGGAGTTGTATTCTTTGCCTTATTCAACCAACCTGGAAATGTTGACGCTTTGCATGAGGAAGCAGCAGCTGTCATAAAGTTTTCTTCTTCCAGGATGGCCACACAATCAGAACGTCTTGGCTATGAATTTGCAAAGTGGCTAGGAGTCCAAACTCCTCAGGTTACACTGTTATAACCCAGTAGTTAGTGATTTTCTAAGACCAACCAGCACTGAAGTCTCTTCTTAAAAAATCTTACCTGGCCTTTTGCTTCCCTTCTTAACAACGGTGAATATCTTCTGCTGGGATGTTACAGGCCAGAGTCATTCATAATTGCAGCTCAGAGTGGCTCCAGATCAAGGAAGCTGGAGAGAAAGCAAGAGTTGCAGCAGCTTTGGAAGGAGATGAAGTAGGTGAAGTGACATGTTCTGAGCTTTTGGAAGCTCTTGAACTTAGCCGATGCCTTCTTCTGTTGAGGTGAAACTAGAACCTGATTTGTGCATTACATATTATAAAGTGATATCATAAAAAATTTCAACTTCTCATGCTATCTCCTTATCTAATAGGCTGAAAGGGGAAGTGTTGGGAAAAGAGAATTTTGTTCTTTATAATCCATATCATGAGTGAGTGCACATGTTTGTGCAATGAAATTCAGCTTTTTAGAATCTTAAGGTGGCTACACTGACCTGAGCTACCTCATCCCGCCCATTTACCATGAAACTTAGGGACACCATAACTAAAATTTGAGCTAGTGAAGAGTATTACTTGATATCATCGTATGCTGATTCCTCTTTCCTAAGATAATCAACTCCCTGGTCTCTACTCGTACTCCATGCTATAGTAATGAGATGCATGGTTTTTCATATCACAAGCATTGCAGAATTGCCTTTTGCACTAGCATTTCAAAGGCCTAAACACCCTGTTTTTGCAGCTATGTCCATGGATCTCCTTTAATGGAGAGCTCAAATACATTTGAGTCACGTGAAACTGCAGAAAGAATTGCAGCAGCACTTGGTAGGGTCTTCCTGTTGGACCTTGTCATCAGAAACGAAGATAGACTACCTTGCCGTGAGCTCAGATGGCGTGGAAATCCAGCAAATCTATTGTTGGCTGAGAAAATGACCCGGTCAAATGTCAATGCCTTGGAGGATGCTTTTGACTCTGCAATTAACCGATACCGACCAAGGGTGATTAAAGCTCTACAGAAAGAAAGAAGGGCAACTTCAGTGGATTGCAGGCTAAACTCTCATAATCAAGGAGGACAAGGAATGGAATCACAGGTCTCGGATGTTTTTGATATTACAGAAGCTCCAAAGTCTAACAAAATGCTAAGAGTCCAAAAATCAGGAGAATCGTTGTTTTCTGATCTCCTCATTTCCCATGCTGTGGCTATTGATTCTGGTGTTCCTCGTCGGCCTCCTGCTGGAAAACGCACAAATGACCAAGCAAATTATCCTAAATTGATTGAATTACTTATCAACTGCTCCAATTATTCCTCTAATTTGTTATATGAAATAACTGGGGGGAAATTAGGAGCTCCTCCATTGAGAGGCACTGACTTCACTGATACACGAGTAACTGAAATGACTTCAGTTGTTCAGGAATTTCGTAGTGGGTTTCGTGCTGCTCTCAGGGATCTGCAAGGTTTTCATATATTCCTTCTCACTCTTCACCAAAAACTAGATGGCGTGTTACGAGTTTTTTTGAACATCACAAATAAAATATCAGGGGACTGTGACAGAGATGATTTGGTGGTCCCTGAGTCACCTTCACATGGGATTGTTAATTGTCCTTCTCCACCAAGTAAGGAACGGTTTCTTAATGATAACCATCCAGAGTTGAGCGATTCAGATTCTCAGCGAATTGCTCAAACTCCAAGGTCATCTTCAGGAAATAAAGAGAGCTCAGATTCTAGTTCTCCTATGTCAAGAGAAAGCTTGCATGGAAAGTTTTCCAAGGGGAGTGGAGAGCCCCACCGTAGCATGCGTCTGACAACAAAGCTCCGAGACATTCATAAATTTGCCAAGGTTAGTATGTCAGTTAACATGGATATGAAAATCATATGCTCGCTAGGCATAGATCACTGGTTATGGTGCTTAAAGATGACCACTCAGAAACCAAATAACCATGAAGCAAAATCTTGGTTCCAAAAATGTCTTTATTCCAATTCTATACTTGACTGTCCTCTATATGACATGTTTTCATAATTGTAAAAATGGACTGGTTAAGTTCTCATCTTTCTTGCTAATCAGTAGCTGGCTCTTGTAACCAATGTATGTGACGCTGTATGTGCCATAGCACGGTGAAAAAGCGCAGAAACATGATTGAGCAATGGAAGAGGCAAAATGACCAAATTTTTCAAGCTATTAATTGGATTAGTAATTTTATCATGTTCTACAGATTTTTCTCCTTGCGTTGTTTTAAGGAAACAATTTTTGCATTGATGCATTGTACTTCTAATAATCATCTGCAAAATTACCCTCTTTGAAGTAAGGAGGAAAAAAACCAAAAAAACTCGTTTGTTATGGATCAAAGGAGAATAGATAGTTATTGATAATTTGACTTCATAATTTCCATGTGGACCAGTAGCATGCATCACCTCATCAAGTATAATTAAATGCCGTAAACTCTGAAACTTGAGTGGAAGAGGCGGTCATGTAGCAGGGGAACTGTTTAATTGCTTAACAATTCAGTAGTTAGTATTTAATCATCTTACTTTATTAGAAAGTCTATTTTGTGAGAAATTCAGAGAAGCATGCCAGGCCATGTGCAGCAGGCAAATAAGCATACATTTGAAAAGAGTTAAAAAAAACATAGTTGCTGCATTGTGTAAGGGGAAGAAAATAAAGAAATTGTCATTCTTCTAACATCTTAATGTTTGACATGCATCATTATATGCTCAGGTGGATAATGAATCAAATAAAGAACTTGAACAATGGAATGAAATGCTGAGAAATGATGTCATCAAACTCTGTCAGGAGAACAATTTCCAAACAGGGTTTTTTGAGGGCAGTGATAGTAACTCTGTCGTGGATGCATATGAGTTAAAGGTAAAAGATCCGTGTCCAGGTTGCATGTCTAAGATGATTTTTTATTTATTTTTTGTTGACCATTTCCTAATATGGAACTGTTCTATGGAACAATTATTTTCCTTATTTAGGGTTTTTTTCCACTTTAAATTGCAGGTAAGATTAGAGCACATTCTTGAGAGGATATCACTGATCTCCGAAGCTGCAAACACAGAGAAACCATCATCAATCACAAATAGCCTGTTTATTGGTGGTGCCCTGGCTGCAAGATCTGTGCACACTTTGCAACATCTAGGAATCACACATATTTTGTGTTTGTGTGCCAATGAAATTGGACAGTCAGAGTCGCAACACCCAGATCTTTTTCAGTACAAAAATTTTTCTGTGAGTTTTTCTTCATTTGCGTTGGTTCCATACTTCTGGGGACAATGCTCTGTTTTGTTTTACACCTGTGACTAAAGCTGGACCAATCTGTTATGGTTCCTCTCCAAAAAGGAAAATTTTATTACAATGGTAGACGGTGTTGCAGTGGTCTCGCAACTTCTTTAGTTTGCAACTATGAATGTGTGCTCCTTTCAAGAAAACTAATTAGATTTAGAAAACCAACTTTTTTTTCTCTCTACTTGTTTTTGTTTGTCTTCTCGTAAAATTGCAGAAGATTAAAACCGAGATGATTTTCTTGATGTATGTAATACCCAAGTTTTCTTGGTCTCTAAACAGCAAACAGTCAGTACCGTTATTGATTAACAATCTTGAGCTTGACATTTTTTTTCTTTCCTTTTTCAAGCATATACTCGGAACCTGTCCTATATTCATAAATCTACTTTGTACTTGAACAGATAACTGACGAGGAGGATTCAAATATCAACTGTATCTTTGAAGAAGCTTCTGATTTTATTGATAATGTTGAATCAGTAGGTGGGAGAGTTCTAGTTCATTGCTTTGAAGGGAGAAGTAGGAGTGCCACATTGGTTCTTGCTTATTTAATGCTCAGGAAGTAAGTGAAATCCGCAAGCTTTTTCATGGTGCAGAAAAATTGCACTATGGAAGATCGATCAGCACGCATAATGTTATTGAACTTTTACAGTGGACAGACTGCTGCATCATAAGTTCTGTATGTTGAGCCTTTCCATTCTTGATGCAGGAAACTCACTCTATTAGAAGCATGGAATGCTCTAAGACAAGTTCATCGGCGAGCTCAGCCCAATGATGGTTTTGCAAGAATTTTATTGAATCTTGACCTGCAACTGCACGGGAAGGTTTCCATGGAATGGCAAAGACGGAAGCCAGAAATGAAAGTCTGTCCCATCTGTGGGAAGAATGCTGGTCTAAGCAGCAGCTCGCTCAAGCTTCACTTGCAGAAATCACACAAGAAGTTATCATCAGGCAGTGTGGACAGTGCAATGACTATGGAGATACAGAAGGCTCTGGATGCACTAAAAATGACCAGAAGCGGCAGCGTCAGCCCAACTTTGAGGCAGTCATCGCCAGCTATAGATGACTAGGTCCAGGAAATTCATTTCTGTGCAAGAATATCAAACACTTTTGGCCAGATATGAATCCACGAAATCTCAACTCAGCAACAAAATTTGCAGTGTCAAGAGATTGAATTGCATCCTCCCACATGAATAGTTGTATTATTTGAACACTGCAAGTTTTCAAGAGGTTATCAAATAGACCAGGGTCAATGCCACAGTGCTGATACGTCTTAGATTTTAGATTCAAGTAGCCATCTCTTGTATTCCTGGTATTGCATGATAAAAGCATGCCATGCGGCACAAAAATAAATTCTTTTAAGATTCATTGTGGTAACGATTTTGAGAGCAGCCACTATGAAATCTTAATGGTAAAAGACAATCTCCATTATAGAGAAGCATGAACACCATTTTGTAAGTAAAATCACGATTTCGTATTAAGAGTTACATAAAACAATCTTTCATGATTAGTCACTTCATTACGAGAGCTAACCCGAACACCATATTACTGTTGGCCCTAAACTATTCAAGTTATCATGGTGTTAATGAGTACAGCCTTGAAACTAGGCCAGCAATGAAGTAACAGCTCCCAATTCCACTGCCAAGTAGTCATTCTAATAAAACAGAGACTACAACTATCTTGCCAATTCGAATGAAGACCAGCGTGACAAACAACATATACTAGCATAGGTATGATGAAAAAGGAGTCGCTCTACACGACGTTCAACAATCTTGCGTCCTCCCTTCTCAATAACACTGCTGCCAACGTTTGAAGTCATTATCAGGAGGGTGTTTTTGAAGTCTACAGTCCTGCCCTTGCTGTCTGTCAACCTTCCATCTTCAAGAATCTGAAGCATAATGTTAAAGACATCAGGATGGGCCTTCTCAATCTCATCAAAGAGTACCGTGTACGGAAGACGGCGAACAGCCTCTTTCAACTGACCACCCTCAGTGTAACCAACATAACCAGGAGGCGAACCAGCAACAGTGTGTCTTTCCATGTACTCACTCATATCAAGACGGATCATGGCTTCTTCAGAGCCAAAGTAATAGGCAGCTAGTGCTTTTGCCAATTCTGACTTCCCGACACCAGTTGTACCAGAGAATACGAAGCTAGCAATTGGTCGATTGGGATTCTTAAGTCCAACACGAGCTCTGCGGATGGCACGGCTGATTGCCTTGACAGCTTCATCCTGACCAATGACTCGCTTGTGAAGGGTATCTTCCATCTTCAGGAGACGATCAGATTCGTCTGTGGATACTTTCTCTACCGGAATGCCAGTCCAGGAAGAAACAATGTGCTTTCGTCTGATTCTGCGACAGTGGGACCTGCATCCCCAGCCTCTGTCTCAGCTTTGTTCATCTCTTTGCCTTTCTCCACAATTGCGGCAATCTGTGCTCTAAGGTCCATTTCTCTGTCGCGCAATTCCCCGGCCCGTGTAAGATTACCAATGAAGTGAATTTGCTCAACAAATTGAGAAAAAAGATCAGCGAAAAAAAAACAAAAGACAAACAATGGGCGGTTATAAAAAACACAATAGTCTCACAGGCCGTGGTACCTCTTCTGAAACAACTTTTTCACTGTTTACGAATTAGACTACTCAAGTCGTAGCACTAAAAATACTTGAAGCCAGTAACAAACCACAACAAAGCGAGAAAGATGAAGACATGAATGTTTCATGTCATTAAATTGGGCACTTGCCAGTAAAGTAATCAGAGTCAATTTTATTTCAGAATGGCAACCCATGTTAGAATTAATTTACATTGAGAATAAGAAGATTTACTCTGTTTGAATTTTAAGTTTTGAAATTCTATTTTTTCTATTCATAGCAGATTTTTAGTCAAACTTGTTTGAATTCACATAATTTCTCGGATATGTTGAGAGTGTTATGATTCTAGGACTTTATCATGTAAGCCTATATTAAGACATTTCCAAATTGAATAAAGATTGAATGAATTTCCGATTTCATTCTTGAATCTTCATTCCTGCAGATCTATTGTGCCCAGATTTTGATTGCTACGATGACTCGTTTCAAGAACAACTCATGTGCGGATCATCAATTTCCAACGAGTGGTATCGAGGCGTATTGATCTTACGGCTGAGGGAAAATTTGTGAGTGAAACACGTGAGGTTTTGAGTGTAAACACCGGGGTTGAGAGAAACACCGAGAGATTAATTTTTCTAAGAAATCAATGGCATCATCTTCATCCTCCGGACACTCGCACTCATCGGTTCCAATTTTTTATGGTGAGCACTATCACATTTGGGATCGTCAAGATGAGGTTTTTCTGCGATCCCAAGGGTTATGGAACATTGTGGTGACGAATGCTTGATCCAATTCCATTAAATGGGAATCCAACGATGGCGCGAGATAAGGGCTCATGAAGAAGAAAAAATGAAGAAAGACAAGGCAATTACATGTCCAGTATTCGGAATTGCAGACCACATTTTCATAAAAATCATGGACTTGGAAACACCTAAACAAATTTGGGATAAACTCCAAGTTGAATTCGAAGGCAGCAATAGAGTTAAAACAGTCAAACTCCTTGGATTTAAGAGAGAATTTGAGCTGATGAAGATGAAGGACAATGAAATTGTCAAGTCCTATTCTGGCAGATTGATGAACATTGTCAACCAAATGAGACTCCTTGGGAAGACATTTGAAGATCATAAGATAGTGGAGAAGCTTATGATGTCAATTCCAGAAAGATTTGAGGCTAAAATCTCTGCAATAGAAGAGTCTTGCGACTTGCAAACTCTATCTATTGCTGAGTTAATCAACAAGCTTACCATCCAGGAACAACGATTCCAAATAAGGGATGATGATGTTATGGAAGGTGCATTTCAGGCTAACTGGAAAGGAAGAAAGACTGGAAATTTCTAGAAGAAAGATTTCAACATTGGCAAAAAAATCTTCTCGAAAAATAAGTCTATTGTACCTATTAACAGTCAAAATTTTCCACCATGTTCTCATTGCAAAAGAACAAACCATGGTGAGAATGATTGTTGGTTTAAAGGAAAGACTCTTCTTTACTCTGATCATTGCAAGAAGAATGGTCACAGTGAGAAGTATTGCAAATTTAAAAGAAGACAACCACAACTTGAAACTCAACAACACGCTAATTTTTTTTGAAGAAAGCAAGGATGATGAGGAGCATCTGTTTATGGCAATCTGTGATGATCAAAATTCCAGGAGGGATACTTGGTTGATTGACAGTGGCTGTACTAGCCACATGTCCAAATCTTTGTCTATTTTCTCCTCTATTGACAGCTCAATCAAACCTAAGATTAAGCTGGGAAATGGAGATATTGTTGAGGCAAAAGGGAAAGGAACTATTACTGTCAATACAAGCAAAGGTACAAAAATTATCACCAATGTTTTATACATTCCAAAACTTGATCAGAATCTCTTGAGTGTTGCTCAAATGCTGAGGAATGGATATGAAGTGTCATTTAGAGAAAAAATTTGCTTTATTACTGATTCACATGATTCAGCAATTGCAAAGATCAAGATGAAGGGTAATAACTTTTATTTGAATCTGAATGTTGTAGAAGGGCTAGCTTTAAGTGCTAAAACTGATGAGAGTGTTATTTGGCACAAGAGTTTTGGGCATCATAATTTCAATTCATTGATGATGTTGCATGATAATGTTTTGATAGAAAGGATTCATGAAATTCCTGCTAGTAAACTGATGAGTGAGGGCTGTGAATATGGAAAGCAGCACCAAAAGCCATTTCCACAATTCACATCAAGCAGAGCATTAAGCAATCTGCAATTGGTTCATTCTGACATTTGTGAACCAATGAACATTGCATTTTTGAAAAATTTTGCTTACTTCATGTTGTTCAAAGATGAATACAACAGGATGATTTGGGCTCGTTTTTTGAAGAACAAGTCTCAAGTTTTTTCAGAATTTGAAAACTTTAAGTGTTTGACTGAAACTCAAAGTGATCTGAGCATTGGCTACTCAAAGGCTGGAGGAGTTGATTTAAATTGGTATAGTTATTGGGATAAACATATTCCCATGGCAGCAACTGAAAATTGGTTGAATACATTGCTTGCTGATTTGGGACAAAAACAAGTTTCACCAACTAAGTTTCATTGTGATAATAAGTCTTCCATTGAAATTGCTTGAGAATCCGATTCAAGCATGGTAGAACAAAGCACATTAATGTGAAGCTTCATTTTCTAAGGGAAACCGAGAAGAACTGGTTCATTAAAGTTCTTCATTGCTCAAATGATGTTCAACTAGCAGACTTGATGACTAAGGGAATTCCTGGATCAAGGCTGGAATTTCGAAGATACAACTCAGATTATTCAAAGCAAATCTTAAGGAGAAGTGTTAGAATTAATGAGATTTGCATTGAGAATAAGAAGATTTACTCTGTTTGAATTTTAAGTTTTGAAATTCTGTTTTCTATTCATAGTAGGTTTTTAGTCAAACTTGTTTGAATTCAAATAATTTCTCAAATATGTTCGAGTGTTATGATTCTAGGACTTTATCATGTAAGCCTATATAAAGGCATTTCCAAATTGAATAAAGATTGAATGAATTTCGATTCTATTTTTGAATCTTCATTCCTGCGATTTATTATGCCCAGATTTTGATTGCTACAGATGATCTGTTTCAAGAACATTTCTTGTGCGGATCATCAATTTCCAACAACCCAACCACCAAGAAATCAAGAGCACCTAACAATCCAGTAATAATAAATGCAAAGTGCATTTTAAATCACCGCGAGAAGCAATGGTGATGGCATTGAAAAACACAACTGAAAAGCTTGGGAACCCAATAATGATGGCTAAAATTTTGCAACAAAATAATAAATAATATAAGAAGTAAGTTTAATTAATTCTTGAAATTTGTTTAACACAACGATTTAATTTTTGGTCAACTAAATATATTTGTTAATTCATTGCAAATATGTGAGAATGGTTTAATATATATTTTATATCCATACTACATTTGCTTATTGATGGGTTACATTAACTAAACACAAAATGTTGGTGGCTTATAACCTAAGCTAAAAACAAAAAGCGCATAAGTAAAGATGAAATTGAAATATTATGAGGGTGTTGGGGAGAGTTGTTGTAGCTTTTTAAAGTGTTTTTCATGCCGAAATACATTAAAATCATATTTTTTTTTAATTTTTTTTAAAATCATTTTTGACATCAACATATCAAAATAATCTAAAAATACCCAACCATATTCATTTAAAAAAAAAACCCTACAAACCGGCGCGCCATTAAATTTCGAATTCAGTCTATTTCCAGCCTCCCAGCCTACACTTTTTAAGAAAAAAAATATTTTAAATCATTTTAATATTCTGTTCAATTTATAAAATCGGAAAAAATAAAATACCTAGACTCTCCAGTCAGACATGTTTAAAACGCATGTAAAACACCCAAAATTGAACAGAATATTAAAATGATTTAAAATATATATTTTTTTCTTAGAAAGTCTAGGCCGGGAGGATGAAAACATTATTGTTAAATAACTTGAGGGGGAGTATTGAAATATTTGAAATATATCTGCCAGCTGCCATGCGTAATAAAACAGAATTCTGCAGATACAAGGAAAGCATGTTAGCAGAGAAGAATCTGGAATTACAGTTACCTAAACAAATTACAACTGTGTAAATTAGTTGTCATTGTATTGTGTAGCTGTCATTTTCTTTCCTGATTTATGTCCTTCTATCTTGTTTATAAACCCCTCTGTAAACAGCTACAATGATATAGCAATACACAATATATTTGTGTTCCTTTTTCTTCAATCTTCCATTACCTCTCACTGTTACCTCCCGGGTAATTTCTAAATTTCTTTTTGTTTTCTTTCTTTTTTTGAGGGAGTGGAAATGGTGCTACATTGTAATTATTGTCGAGGGTAAATTGAAATTTCTGTTCTCTTTTCTGCTACTTTAAAATGTGATCGGATTAAGGCATTGGAGATGATTTTTGTAAGGGTAAACTGAAGTTTTTCTTTTCCTGTTAATTTGAGAGAGGTAATTGTAGATTGTGATAATTTAAAGGAATGGGAAATGATTGTTGTGTAGGCTACACTGATTCCCCTCCCTCCCTTTTTTCTGTTACTTCAAGAGAGGAAATGTCAAGACTGGTAATTTTACCAGTTTAGTATTTTGGATTTTGATTTCAGGTTTTGTATATGTTGGGAGATATAACAGCAGGTCCAGCGTATAGGTTTGCTCAATGGCTGGAGTTGGTTCGTAAGAGAAGTGGCAAGTATCGTGCCTCAGGGTTCCCGCACCGGCCTTACAGGCTCGAAACTATGCCCTCTAGGTCTGCTATCTCCCTCTCTCTGCCATTATTTATATCAAACTAATTATGATGATTAGCTCAGATTGATTGAATGCTGATGCTTTATTGTTAATTTTACTTGTGAGGTAGATAGTTGATGAGATTATAAGGGGAACGTGAGAAATGAGAAATGTGAGTGCAGGAATTCAAGGACAACTAACTTAGACATTCCACAAATGGGAATTTTATTTATATATGTATGTAACTCTAGTGTTGATACAAGTTATCTAGTTTTTGTCTTTAGATGTTTATAATTTTATGATCATCGGAAATGCTCTTAGGAATGCATCACCAGCAATGAAATAAAGTGAAATTTGTCTCTCCTGATTGCATTTCTTATTATCATATCAAGAAGTGCCTATTATAACTATTGGCAAGAAGCCCGTGATAAACCACCTGCCTGTTTCATTACAGCAAGTGGATGAGGGGGAGATCTTGGTTAGTTCTGCGGTCAAATAAATGAAACTGCAATCTATCTATATTCAGAGTGATGTTTCCTTTTACCTCCTTGTTGTCATGATTTCTATGCAGTTGGGGAGAATCTCTCGTTGATTCAAAAAGCCCACCTCCTGAGCAAGCTTCAGAGATCAGTTTGTGGGAAATGCTTGGTAAAGCTGTTGCATTGGATATCGAGTTGAGCTCTTTTCTTGGGACATGCTTTCTTCCCTTCACCACACTGAGCATAGTAGTAGCAATGAAAATTCCGAGGATGAAATGAGCAAAGCCCTTGAAGTATGTTATCCAATTCACACTAGTATAGTTTAAACAGCATCTGCTTTCTAGTTAAACTAATGCACAAAGCCTTTGGGATGACATTATTCTTAAATGAATACCATCTTGATTTAATTTTTCATGGTAACTGACTAGCCTAGCATATAAATCAAAGGTTGTTTTGGATTTGTCCAATCGATTTTAACTTATTCAATAGCATAGACAAGTTCTCAGCTTATTGACAAGCTAGGATTTCTGTGTTAGACAATGCTGAACTGCTATATTTTCCATTATAGAGGTATCGTTAAAGTATATTGAGTTTTGTTTTAC